>MEJB01000043.1:824420-900365 GCA_001752375.1 Rhazya stricta
TTTTTTAACTTGGATATCCAGGTTCTGCTACGCCTAGGAAAAACTCTTAATTGACTGCCCACATCATTATAGCAAACCCTCCCTTTACTTGATGGATAGTGCTTATTCTCTTTCAATCACAGGATACGAAATGCTAATAAACTGAGTACACTGTTGAATTAATGATATAGAATTCAGGAGTTCATGTGAATTCAGAGGTGGAAAATGCTTGGAGACAGCTTTGGTATGATGCAATAAGTAATGTTACATAACTCATACGAAAGGTATGCCAATGCCTGATTGGTCATAGACTGGAAGCTCTTATTTGCAGTAATTCTATTCTTGAGCTGGTAGTGCACTCTATAGATGGATGGAAAGATGAACACTATTGTGCACTTGTTCATAATGACTTTTTACCTCTCAGTGCCTTTTTGGACCAAATTTTACCATCAAAAAAGAAGAAAGGAAAAGAGAGCAAGACATGTATAGTTTGTCTTTCTCAATTTTCTTGAATTCATTCCCRTTGAGTATCTCTTTTGRGGACTCTTATTTCATTAACAAGAAAAAGGGAAGTAGCCGATGGGGAATATATGCCAAACTGGGATGTTAGCTAATGAAGAGTAGTTCTGCTGGAAAATCTATTAATTGACAGACTCAGTATCATCTCTCTATGGCCTATTCAGTTTACTTGACCAAATAAGAAATTGTATAGAGCTCTACAGCTAAGGCCTCATTTGATAAAACTGAAGTTTAAAGACTGAAGTTTGAAGTTTGAAAAGTAAATGAATTTCTAAACACATAAGATTCACTTTATACTGCCTGAATCTGAATACTGAATTTGGTAATCTAATTTCAATGTCTTAATTTGTTAAGTCATAATATTATTACTTAAATTCAATTAACAAACACTTAATATATCAAGACATTGCAAAATTAGATTACCAAACGATCTTAATTCAATAAGCTCTTAATTTGTTCAGTTTTAAGTGTTGAATTGTGTTATCAAACAGAGCCTAAGTTTTCAGTTTTGTAGGCATGCTGTAGACTTTTCGCTGGTTCAAGTTTTGGTTAATCTTCGCATTTTCCTAGCTGTTTTGCCAATCACTCCACTATTCCATTAGACTGCAGTAAAATCTTTTCGGTTAAATGTAAATGATCAAATGGTATTTGTTCTTTTTATTTCTTGTTTGGTTTTATTAGCAACTTTGACTTATCAAATTTCGTTCTATAGTTTTTTTTTTTTTTCCCTACGTAGTTCTAGAAATTAAAACTAACATCATTGAAAAATAGACATGCTGAATTCTCTTGGCCTTCTTCCTCCTCTTACTTGTAACTCTGGTTTTCATTACTAAACGTATCAATTCATCTTTAAACAGAAATTGCTCAGTCTTGTCCTGCAGTTGAATCTTGGTATTTCTCTGTCTTCTTCTATAAAATTTCTTCGTTCATYGTTAAAAGAACAGTATTATGTCTTATTCTGTAGTAGAAGTCTCAGCATTTGACATAAACATTTACTGGGCATGCAGCTTTTCAGTTCCAAATCCCTTCCCTCAAGACTGTAGTAGCTTACTTTTGTCGCTCACGCATACCAAATTTCRGTCCTAAGAAATCTTTTTGTTATTTTGTTTACTATTGGAAACTTCTTGATCAGCTGTAACATTGTACATGAACAAGTTATGAAGGGTTATTATTCAAAGTATACTTCAGTCAACATCATATTTATCATATATTCTTAGTTTATCTTTTGTGGAGTTGCTCTGTGCGATAATACTCTTCTTTCCTTATAGATGATGAAGGATTATTAAAGCTTAAAAATTGCATCCCTCGTTGCAGTGTATAAGCGAGAAATGCTTGAGATGTGCAATAACTTCTGCATTTGAGAGCGGTTTTAGCAGTACTTTGGGTGGAAATATGAGGTAATGTGATTGTTACTTAAAATTGAATCTTTTTTAATTTGTATTTAGTAGGGTGGGACACATAGAAAAGCTACACAATATCACTACCAACCCAAAAGGTCAATCCAGTGATCCATACAGGTGGTGAGGTATTGTTTATACCAAAATAAAGTTATAGATCAAAATTGCACTTTCATGTTGGAAGCTTAATTCCCTAAAGGTCATCCTGTTACTTCTGTAAATTATAGAAGTATTGGCAACCTTTTGCCATCTATATCTCTTTCTGTTTCCCTTGTTAAAAAGGTATTTTTCAATTGCAAACAGGTGTAGTACTCTTCTATTTCCAAAGGTTTCCTACTCGTTTTGTCGTTCAAAGCATAAAGTTGCAGAAAAGTTACTGGGGAATGTACATGTATTTGAAAAAGCAAGTGTTTCTAAGCCGTCGAAGTTGCTTAGGAGGGTGAGTGCATTGGCTCTTATCAGTATATATAATTCTGATTCTACATCCTTACAGCTTGTGTTCAGTTTTTTATTTTTTTCTTCCATCAACTAAAAATTGCATTTGTCAGTTTATTTATGGTTTATCTCAAATGCTACGCAAAATAGAAACTCACATATTTTACTTAAATGAGATAAAATTTTGACTCTACTTGTCCCTTGATGACAATAATTCTAAAAGTTGCTTAAGATTGTTATGCTGCTCACTTAATTAAAGTATTATGTTATATATTTTGAAACCTCTCAAAAGAATTTGTTACGAGTCAAATTAGAACATTTAATTTGAGAGGAAGGGCCTATGGTACAAATATGCTCATGCAGCCTATACTGCTTGTGTTTAGGTACCTGTCTTTGTAGATTATGATGGTCTAGATGACATAATAGACAATGAAAGAGCCGATGAACTTTTCAACAATAATAACAGCAGAAATCGTGATTTTGATATCTCATTGGCGTGTAAGCGCTTCCCTTCCATATCATTAGGTCATTCTCTACCAGTGAAACTGTATGATGAGGCAAATTGCAGCTCTGTGGATGGTGCCCTCTTAGCAGCTAAGATTTGTGAGGAAGTTCTCCCCAGTTGTATTGATGCTCAGTTGGTTGATTCTGATTCTCTATATGAAGCATGTGCATCTTTATGTGAAGGACATGTGGTTGGGACATCGTCCTCTGTCAAAGAAGATGCTACTCGTGTTTGTTCTGATTCACCAACTTGGAAGACAGAAACAAGACAGGATTTAGTGTTCCAAATCAGCGAACCTTCCAGCAGCACCACTGGGCTTGAGATAGAAGATACTTCTGTATCACTTCAACAGATTCTCGATAGATCTATCAGTTGCCTACCTGGACTAACGAAAAGGCAGTGTCATCAGCTGGAGAACTGTGGCTTTCACACGGTGGGCTTTGTTTTAGATAATAGCTTTGAAATTTTTAAGTTCCACACCTGATTAATTTCCTGTTTAAATGTAGTTGCGGAAATTGCTGTACCATTATCCTCGGACATATGCTGGGCTACAGAATGCAGAAGTTGGAATTGAAGATGGGAAATATTTGATTTTTGTTGGAAAGATATCATCCTCAAGGTGGTTATCGAGATTTTTAAGAGAACTATTGTGCCTTTGAGATGTGCATCGACCCTTCTTGAATTTTATCTTGTTTCATATGTTGATGTAGCCTTATTACATCTAATGATCAAATACTTCTGTTTCTAAAGAATACAAGTTTAAACATTGTTACTTTCCTCCCTTCACACCAAAAAGAAAGAGGGGAAAAGAAACCGTGGATGTAACTAAAACACAATAAAAGAAAATATCCAATCCTTATCCTACTTGTATTCTACTAGGACATGAAATGTCTGCAGGACCAAGTGTGGTAAGTGAAAATAGTGCAGAAGTATTAGATTGTCTGACTAAATTCACCCTGTTGTCTATTAGTTCCTTGATACAACCAATCCTTCTTTTAGCATGGGTGAAAGACTAACACCTGCACTATTACATGATAACGATTAACGTTATGTAATTTTATCTCAGGGAAAGTTAGAACCGCTATTGAATTAATTCTTGTCCAAGTTCAGTGTTCTTCATGTTTGTGTTCCATGTTATCCAACTCAGACTTAATTATTCGAGTCTTGGTATACCATACATCCCATTCTATAATTTGCATTCCATCAAAAGGTCCTTGTGTAAACATCTGCAATATTTTGATGTCACCTGAAACGGAATATTTTCAGGATCTCTCTCTCTCTCGCTCTCTCACGCACACACACACAGGCACAGAAACAACTTCCACCTGCAGTGACAGGTATAAATGTCAATGCATGATCATATGTTTTTGTAAAAGGTGGATATTTGTATGCTGTAGGGGACTTCTCCCAAAGTTCTAATTGCATTGTTTACAATTTGATTATTTCTGAACTTGAATTACTTCGGTGTATGTGATCAATACTTATAAGACCCATTAGGGGCTTTATTATATTACTTTATTTGCATGTTAATCAGTTATCTGACTAAACATAATTTGTATGTTTGTGAATGACCAATCTTTTGTAAATGAGACAATCTTTTCGTTTGAACTTGTTCTTATCATCCGTTTAAAAGAATACTTAATTTGCACTTATGCTGAGGGCCAGCAATTGGAATGCAAGTGATTACACTTGTGATCCATGTAAATGTTTTATTTTCAGCAGAACCTTTTATGAAACAGTTCTTTTCCGTCATGTTTATGTTACAGTCTAGATATTTTATTGGCATGACRTATGATTTTTTATTCTCAAAAACTTTGTGAGTCATGTAGTTTTGGTTGTTGTAACTTTCATTATGTTTATCTTTCTCTTGAGTAGTCTGGTGTGATTGTAACTGTACCTGATACCCAACCTTTCTGAATCTCTTTTATAGGTTCATGTCTACACGTCCTTGATTTTATCATCTTAAGATCCCTTTTGCCATAGGTATTAGGATAAGATTATCTTCTGACTGAACTTGCATTTCTTATTATATGAGTCTGGTGTGCTTCCTGCATCTATGTGTCAATCATTTTTTTGGTTTTGAATATTAATTAGACTAGTGTTTGCCTGTTTTATACGTTGATGGTGACATTTTATCATTTTCGACATCATGTGCTTTAATATGTTTTTTCTACTTGCTATGCCCCAAAAACTTGTCTGCGATTTCTTCCTCAACAATTTCTATCGAAAACAGTGAGTTCTTGCTTAACCTTATTGAAGTCACTTTGGCATAGTTTTTCAACATCCTTTCACCAAAGTCTGAAGAATATCATACTGCAACCTGTTAGGTATTTATATATACATATATTATTGAGATTAATAGCAAGCATAATCCACACAGGAAAGCTCTACTGATATGAACCACTTGACAAAATAAATATTTAGCTGGAGAGTTAAATAAGAGTATCCAGAGGGCATCTGTGCTTTTTATTGCAGCAAATTGAAGCAAAAAAAAGTAATCCTGCCATTCTTTTACTTTACCTGATAAAGAAAATTTCAAGCAAGATATCAACCTCTAGTTTATACATGGTCAATCCTTTGACATGAAATTACTTAAATGTTGCGACTAATATATTTTCTTAGAACCAAGAGTGTTACACTATTCTTATTTGGTTATTTCAGGAGTTATGTATATTTAGGTAGGAATATGTTTAGCACTTTTAGGCAGACGATRCAAAGTACCATTGGGATTTGTCTTACATAGAACTGGACAATTCAACTGTGAGAATCATCATAATGGTAAACTTGTGCATACTACTTACTACTGAGCACATCTATACCACCATTGTGTGGGTAAAATCTTTTACAAATTCTGGATATGCTTTGCTCATACTTCTTTCTTTCGTTGCAGGGGAATTAGAGCTTCTAATTCATTGTCATTTCTTGAGGTAATTGTGGCTTGTGAAATTGCAGAAAATAGTTCTGTCTCTGAATGCATTGTTGATGAACCAAAGACCGGGAGAACTAGAACAATATATCTACATTTAAAGAAATTCTTCCGTGGCACTCGTTTCACATTCCAACCTTTCCTTAGAAGTATTGAGGGAAAGCATAAGGAGGGAGATATCGTATGTGTTAGTGGCAAGGTGAGCTTGTGAATCATCTCTCTTGTTGAGATTTTTGTGTTTCAAATTAATGTGGTTTTATTTCAACCATACGAATTGCCCTTGCTGTTCTTATTTTGTGATTATTGTCTTGGCATTATTTAAGGTCTTGGAAATTTTACTATAGTAAGGAATCGAAACTATTTGCAGGTTTCCAAGGATTTGTTTTAGTTGTCCTACTGTAGTTGTCCTTCCCATTCTCATTTGGTACCAATTGTGAGAGGTGGCTTAGAGTTGAGTAGTTACCTTGTGCATTTAAGTTCACTGTATACTTGTTGTCCTGGCTGATATTGTGCATTCTGATGTGGCAATTGTTGCACACTTTTGCCGTTCATCACATTGTTACCATTCTTTGGGGCTAAATACAAATTGGTTATTTTTAAACTTATACAGCTCATAACTATTGTTTTTCTGCTCATATGAAAATATTGAAAGAAAGAGACATGTCCGTTTGACTGAGGCACTATTTATTACTCCTCTCCCTCTCTCTAACTATCTCTTTTGTTTCATTCCTCCATGCTGGTGCTTTGCAATGAGGCTTTACATTTCTTTAGGAGCATTATTCTCAAGGCAACAGCCTTTCTCTTTACCGTCCAGAAATTTTACTACTTTTGCAACTTCTTATCACCTATTCTGGTTCGTGTGTGGGCTTATAGGAATGGGGACCAGGAGACATATTATCTGTACTGGGGTTTCCATGATGTTGCTGGTTGTGTCTAGGCTGTTTGTGCCTTTCATTAAAAAACTTGTATCTAATTATTCACTTTTGGTAGGTCCGTACAAAGCGCAGAAAAGATCACTATGAAATGAGAGAGTACACTTTGGATGTGGTTCAGGATGAAGAAGATTCATCTTTTTGTCAGAAGGAGCGGCTATTATACCCTATATATCCCTCAAAAGCAGGCCTAAAGCCGAACTTCCTGCAAGAGATTATCTTGCGGTTCGTATTGTTTTTGGAAATTATGTCTTTTGGGGATTTGCTGAAATGTGTGTTTTTCAGTTCATCAGTTGGAAATTGGGCCTTCAATATCGTTTTTTCATAGGACTTGGTGCTTTGGTACCCCCTCACCCCTAGTCTTTCTTCTCTCTCTCTCTCTTTTGGTTTTTGATATTTTATTCTTTTTCGCACTACTATATCATTGCTTCYTTTAGACAAAATGTTTTCTAATGTTTATTTTTCTTCTTAGGTTAAGCGATTTTCTGTTATGTTTTTCATAAGAAGAAATACAATTTAATGATTTGGCAATTACATTGATTCAATCTTACCTGCTTTTCAGTTACCTGAGAAGAGCATACCTTGACGGACACTTGCCAATTCTTAACTTCTGTGACCCTTTAAGAAAATCTACTTKTTACGAGCATATTTATWTRTATGAGCTGAATTGGTTCAATCTTTTGAGTTTCTGTCCATAGAGGATTTCTGCTGCCACAAGATGGCTTGCCTCTAATAGAGCGCGGTATTGTAGAAGGTCCTCAATAAAGAGGGGATGGCTGAAACTAGTCATTTTCGAATTACTCGAATTTAGAATGCATATAAACAGATTACATATCTTTTGATGTGTTGATTTCTTCAATTTTAGGAAAATGCTTTGTTTGTTAAATATACTTGAAACAAATTTCAGGATCAGGATTAATGTTTAAGCTCTGAGAGASTGTTTTCCTTTATCCTTCAAATGGTTATAAGAAGTTTAGAAMCTTACCATGTTGAATCTAGATCAAGTTAGGTTTAGAGTCGAATTGTTAGAAAAGGAGRATGTAATTTCTAGGTGTTTCTGAATGGTATTGCCACAGTCACTTTATCCTATATTTGCTGTTCTCATCTTTGAAATCTCCTGTATGGAATAACATTGTATCTGAAGTTCTTGGTGTTTCTACAATTTGTTTGTGTCACTATTGTGGGGATTGGCTAATATCAGATTTGTTGCTTCATCATAAATTGCCTGCACGAGATGAATATCGTTGTCTCAAATTCTTTCTTTTTCTGAGTTCTGTTTATACTGGCGTTGTTATATGCACTTATTTCCTTTCATTTCCCATAGAGGTTTACGGGCATTGCCGGCAAGTGCTGATCCTATCCCTGAAGTTATTCGTGAGGAGTTTGGACTTGTATGCCTTCATGATGTAAGCAACTAAGCAACTGGATTTCTACTTCTAATGGTTTTACTTTCTGCTTTATGATTTCTATTATGCATCATTTCTTTTGGCCACATATTGAGAAATGATTTTCTGGGGATAATGGGAGATTGGTTTAGCATATTCAACTTGTACATGCCATACAAAAATCTAGGGGAAAACCTGTTAATCTGAAAGTCAATTGACAGAGTTACCGGATTGTGCCTCTTCATACATGGTAATTTTGGAGGCAAGTTGATGCTCAACTGGTAAAAGCACTCTTTACCAGCCCATATGTTTTGCTTTCAGTCATCAATTATATAAATTAAAAAAATAGTTATTTGTGGTTCCTACATGTTTATATATGTAATAAATATTATCCTCTCGAAAAAAAAAACTCTACAGATCCTTCTTTTAAAATGAAATAGAGCTGTCACAGTTCATGTACATGTTGGGGAAGCTGATGTATGCACAATGAGGACATTTATGCATCTATATTTGTGAGAGGGCGTAATATGAAGTTCCAGAGGACTTCTTTACAGTGCCCAAGATCAGAGCCGAATTCTAGGAGACTGTAGTTATAATAACCTCAAAATTCATATATTAACCTAACAAAGGTCCAGATATGACTCCATGGGCCATTACACTGTAAAATAGTAAGACACATTTAACTTAATAAGCATATTGAAAATGTAAAAGTAGTACAAATATYCAACAATCACAACTAGAAAGTTAATCAGTTAACTTAGATCCTATCTTTCGAACCAAAAGTCCTTCTTGATGTATGATTCTAGTGCGAGGCCGCGAAGTGTTTGTGTCCTTTTTAACAATTACACTGCACCAAGAAGCTTGAGCTTTGCCAAGTTCCTCGTAATGTGGATTCATTTGCCCATTTAAGTAAGCATTGATCTGATTTATACTTGGATAAAGGTTAAGTGGTGGTACTTATGTACATAATCATTTGCCTTATTTCTGCTACGGTGACATCCTGAATAGAGTTTGCATGACCTCTCTTGCTATCTTGCTTTCTTGCTGCAAGCAGTGGAATTAGGTAATATGGTTATTTGGTATTCCATAAATTTAACTTGGCATCGAAAAGTCTGCTTTACATGAAAGTTTGTAGACCTTTTTCTTTGGACATATCTCATGCAGCCTTATGAGTATATTTCCATTTCTTGACTGTTGCAGGCATATATGGGTATTCACCAGCCAAAAGATTTATGTGAGGCTGATTTAGCTCGCAAGAGGCTCATATTTGATGAGTTTTTTTACCTTCAGGTGAAATTAGTATTGATAATTTTCTGGTCTTGCGCCTGACAGTTGTGTTCTAAACAGAATTTGGGTACTATTACTTTTATGCCTTAATCATCTTTTGTGGAAACCAATCTGGATCCTCTTACCACTTTTTTCTTGTGAACAAGGGGATCTTTCGTTAGGAAAACCTCCATGGATAATTGTCACCTTTTGTTGGTTTCTCCATATCTTTTGATGCTTAATTTTGAGAACAGGCATTTGTTTACTGATCCAAGTATTGGACTAAATCTGTTGTACTTTTGTCTTCTCTTTCTTAAACCCTCTTTATCAAGATTCTTAACAATATCTTCTATAAGAAAGAACCAAGTTCCTTTCATAGAGCATCCTTAATGAATGGCCATTTTGAAGATACCTTGCTTCATTTTTTGTTTTAGGTTTATGAAGTTGGCTAATCTCCTTGCAGACAATAACTTGAAGCAATGATTTAAGCATTGAATTCTAAAGCTGCAGGTTCCATTTATTAAACACTGAATGGACTATCTTACAGTAGAAGTTACAATTGCCCATTTTTGTATTGTGAGGCACAATATCTTGTACTTAATATTCGATTTGAGCTTTCACAATATTAATGCTCTATTTATCACATCCTAGGCTTCAATTGATTGCTAAGTGATCGACTTTTCATTGCTACTCCTGTAGCAGTATAACTTCTTTTTCATACTTCATCAATCTGGGGAAACTATTTGAGACCCTCTCTTTCTCTCTGTCACTCATTTTATGCAGTTGACTTACTGCACATCCAACCTGTTCTAATTTAGACCGTCCTCCTTTTGAAACCCACCAATGTCCTCGAAGTATTCCTTTACCCAAAATTTCTCCTTTTTATTATCTACCTTTGTCATGTTTTCTTGAAGCTTCTTATACCAGTACTGCAATTGGTTATGCATTGCTTACAAGTCAAAGATACATGTCTGAGGCATAAAGGTTGGATTGACAATTGCTAAATTTATCTCCTTTCTCTAACCCCTCTGTCTTGCAGTTGGGGCGGTTGTACCAAATGCTGGAAGGTCTTGGCACCAAACTAGAAAAAGATGTACTGCTGGATAAGTATAGGAAGCCTGAACTCAATGCTGCTTTTGTAAAAGAATGGTCCATTCTCACTAAGGAGTTTCTGAAGACACTGCCATATTCCCTCACACCCAGTCAGCTAGGTGCTGTTTCAGAGATTATTTGGGATCTAAAGCGACCTGTTCCAATGAATCGGTTATTGCAGGTATTCTATTTCTGCTATTTTGTTTTATGTGATCAAAATTTCAGCAGAAAAAATGTTTTTGAGTTCCATCTTCATTTAGAAAAAGCAAAAAATCTCRAATATGCTTGATCATGAGCCATATAATTATCACTATAAATAAGAACCATAATTCCAACGGTAGTGATTAATATTGACATAATAGAAGTAAGTGGATCTATCAAATAGCCAAATTCTAAAGAAAAATCGTTATTAATGATCCAAGACCATACAGATTGATAGGTGGAATTGCTATTTATTTGCTGCTTGCTTAACTATTCTTTAACATTTAGGTGACTATTATTCTTTTTCCCAGTTTTATCATATGAATATCTTCATTTCAACCATCAGTATGAGGTCTTACTTGACTGCATTAGGTCTATTAATACAACTGAAAAGTATAATTCTGCAAATTTCACCATGTAGACCTGCTTAACGGAGGACAGAGGGAGCATGAGGACTATATTTGAGAAATGTTTTAGCAATGAATATTGAACTCTTATAATGGTGGAGAGATGTTATTGAGCTGGTCAAAGAACAACTTCTGCCCTTAGAAACTGGAAAACATTTTCAGCAAGATGAAGAAAAATTCAGGAAACGGGAGAAAGTTTCTGTAGTTTGGTTCTGGAAAATATTTTACACACATCTGGTCTTCATTGAAGGKTAAAATAGCACATATTTAAATATATTTCAGCTTTGCTTAGCAAGATACAGCGCTGCTCCTGTTCTTTTACTTGCCCTTTCCAAAATTCTTTTACCGATCAAATTACTTTAGACGACTGCTTAATGCATTTGTAAGACGAACATCAAGTTTCTCCAGTGAAACTTTAAGACATATAGCGCTTCATGCTGTCTCTTTGTTTCTTTCATTTTCTTCTTTAGGGGAAGAGGCACATCTTAAACTTTCTGGTAATTTACATTTCTTCCTATGCTGTGTCTATTTTAATATCTTGCCTACGTTTAGATTAGTCAATTTCTTTCTCAAATAATGACGACGATAATGGAGGGAAGAAAAATAAAGATAAAGAGGTTTGGAAATTCACTTTGTGTATTCTCATTCACATGATTCATTTATATACAAGTGTAGAAGCTCCAATTAGGAGTTTAGATTAAGCAAAACATTAAAGTCTAAGATCCTATAGATATGCTATAATTACAATTATCAATTAGAATTGAGAGGATCAAGCTGCAATATAATTCTGATTGATACTCACTGTGAGAGAATCATGGAGATGCCTGTATACTCCCTCGCAAATCTGATGGTTTTGAAGAGACAAGATTTGAGCGAAGAAGGTGAAATCGTGGTTTGAGAGGCCCTTTGTGAAAATTTCAGCACCTGATCTGGGTTGGAACAAACTGTACTCGATGAATTCCAGAAACAATGTCTTGGCAAATATAATGATAGTCAAGCTTGAATGTTTGGTACGAGCATGAAAAACTGGATTGGAGGCCATGTATGTAGCACTGAGGTTATCACCAAACAGGGTGATGGGCCGCGGAGGAGGGAGCGACACTCTGCCTAGCCATGTATGTTGCTTCTTATAATTCTGAGGGCAGTCGAAGATCGTCAAAATGATAAGCCGAGGTCTAAAGTCCCTTTGGGATAGCGTAGTATATGCAATCAGATGGGGAGATCAAGGAGCACTCATAAATTGAGCAACATGATGGACAGCATAGGTAATGGCAGGATAAGTGAAGGTGAGATATTCGAGTGCACCATCAGGTAAGAGGTCACCATCCAAGTGAGAGAGTTGATTGGGAGCACAAACTGAAGTAGTGCAAACCTCAGTCATACAATGACGTTGAAGAAGATCAAGAGTGTATTTGGTCTGAGAGAGACGAAGACCGGTAGAAGTAGGAGTGGCCGTCCAAGAAAGTAAGATAGTGGACCAAGATCAGTGAGCTCAAATTCTTGATTGAGAGTACTGATGAAGGAGGAGAGCATAGTAGGTTTGTTCCTTGCTTGAGACCATATATTGCTTTGTTGAGTCGACAAACATGATAAGGACGATTTGGATTTGCAAAACCAGGAGGTTGGCGTATGTAGACACTTTCAGAAAGAGTCCCATGAAGAAATTCATTCTTCACATCCAAGTGGCGAAGAGTCCATTCGAAAGAGATAGCCAGTGTAAGAATTGTTTGATTGTAGTATGGCGCACAATAGGACCAAAGGTCTCATCGAAGTCGACACTGGGATTTTGATGAAAACCTTTGGCAACAAGATGGGTTTGTAGTTCTTAATAGTCCCATCAGATTTCCAGTTCACTTTAAACACCCATTTACATCGAACCACATGATAACGACGATCAGGAGGAACAAGAGCCCATGTGATTTTCTAGAAGGGCATTAAATTCAAATGTCATAGCTTGACGCCATTCAGGAACTCGAACCGCTTGAATGAAACAAGTAGGCTTAGTAGGAGTAGTGCGAATTTGGGCTTGAGAGCCTTGGGTAAAAGGATAACAGACTGTGCCATCAGTTCGAACTAAGGTCCGGAGAGTGCCACCTTTCTTCCTGGTAATCATGGGATGAACTCTAGGAGGTGGATCAGGGAGAGTCTGGTGGCGACGYTGATAAGTGCGTAATGGAGCTGAAGGAGGTGGCGGCACAGTTCAGGTGGAAGAGAGGGTAATTTGTGAAGACCATTTCTATGGGCTCCGAAATAGGGGGTAACCATTAGAACGATCAAAAATATAGAAACGGTGAGAATTGAAAGCACAAAGCACATGATGGTCAATGCAGAATTGAGCAATAGAAAGAAGATTTTTACGCATGGAATGAATGACATAAACGTTACTCGACTTATATGAGTTGGAGCCAAGGGAGAGTGACATGTTACCCATGCAGGGATTGGCATCTGATCATCATTGCCCAACATAGCAGATTCTGAACCAGCATACAGTTGACGTTGTTGCAGGAGAGCTGGGTTTCTACTAATATGGGTAGAGGCACCAATATCTGGATACCAAGCAGTATCATGAGGAGTTCGTCCAGGAATCTGTAGACCAGTAGAGGTAGTAGGAAGAGAGTTGGGATGGTTAGACGAGCCAAACGGTGGATCATAGGACAAGTCGGAGCCAAGCGACCTGTCCCTTGACATAACTGACACTGGTTGTAGCCAAGGTTGCCTCCAGGATGCCTGGACTAGAGTTTCTAGGGACATTGCCAAACCCACTATTCCTTGCTATGTTGTAAAAGCCACTTCTATTCCTTTGATTGCGATTGTTGTTGTGGTTTGTATTGCTGATGGTTCTTTGAAGTACTATTGAAGTGGTTGACCGGAGAAGAGTTCCGAGAGGCCATCATAGCAAGAGGTGGAGATGGTGAACAATGTTGGGCCTCATAATTCAAAAGTCGAGGCCAAGGGTTGGAGAATTGAGGGAGAGCTAAGTGTCTCCAAAGCTATGACCAACATGCTGTACTCTTCCCCAAGACCTCTGAGAACAACTTGTACAAGATCAGTGTTCGAGATGCCTTGACCTAAAGAGCTCGGTTGGTCATAGATAGTCTTGGCCTTGTCAAGATATTCAGTGATGGTCCGGTTCGAAGTCAGATGTCATGAAGTCTATGACGCAAATGGGATGAATTGCAAGTTGACTTTTTGTTTGAAATAACTCTGGATGCGTTCAGAATCGCAAATAAGGAGACAGAGTCGCAAATAAGGTGTTGAATAAGTTTTGATCAGTATAATACAGTGCTTCATTATCAGGAAAACAAGTGTCTAGACAACGAAAGGATCCATCCACAAATTTGTGAAGCCTGTTCCTGTTGAGATAGGACTCAATTTGGAGAGACCAGATAAGAAAATTATCATCATTCAATTTCATCGTAGAGAAATGAGAAACTGGTAGAAAAGGTACTGATGGAATGGAGGCAATGGAAGATGCCACCACAGAGGACGTTGTAGCAGTGGAAGACATGTCACAAGGCTGGAAGTTCCACGATCAAGAGATCAGTGTTTGCAAAGAAGGGCTGGTGGGCAACAATAGAGAGAAAGAGAGAAAAGAACTATGAGATAGAAAGAGATATCTGCTCTGATACCATAGAGAGATTTGGAAATTTACTGTGTGTATTCTCATTCACTTGATTCATTTATGTACAAGTGTAGAAGCTCCAATTTAGGAGTTTAGATCCTTAATCTAAGCAAACATTAAAGTCTAAGATCCTATAGATGTGCTATAATTACAATTATCAATTAGAATTGAGAGGATCATGCTGTAGTAATTCTGATTGATAATCACTGTGAGAGAATCATGGAGATGCCTTAATTAAAGATAAAACAAAAAAGGAACAATCTGTGAATTAAATACCTTTCTTGATGCCGTAGGGGTGGAAAGGACTTTGCTTTTGCTTTTTGGGAAATGTAAATCCTCGCATGAATTGGTATCATGCAAGGAGCCATCATTTTTATTATCATCTATCAGTCCAAACATAGAAAACATTTATTTTTAAAATTTTATTCATTTTAAATGAATTTGGTATTTATATGCTTATATAAAATGTTTTTAGTTTTTCTGGGAAGTCAGCTTAATCCAATTTCATTATCTGGACTTATGTACATTTCGAGAACTCCACCAAATAGCATGGTCGTTGCATGGGGAGTCTATTTAGAGAAGTTACCATTTCAAATTCACAATCCTCTGCTGTTTTCCTCAAATGGACCCTTTTAAGAGCAATATTTCTTGTCACTAATTTATATCATTTGGGATCTTTTCTGTTAAAATGTTCTTTTAAGTAATCTGGTGCAGCGAGAGTTTAGAACAAACACAAGATCACATTAGGTATAAAATTCTGGAGAAAAATTCAGATAATTGTAGTGTAATACTTCCAAGCAACACATTCAGCCTTTAAATAATGCTCGCAATCCGAAAACTTAAAAGGAAACAACTAGATAAGTTTTGTAATCCTAAACCCTAAAGGAAATAACTGAAATGTAATCCTAAACTGTAAAGGAAATAACTAAAACAGGACACTAGGAATAGGAACCTAAGCCAACTAAATAGGAAACTAGGAAACCTTGGTTAACAGGAAACTAGAATTGATAGTGGTAATTGTGTACTGCATCAGATTCATTCAAAAAAATAAAAAAGAAAGAAAGAAAGAAAGATGAAGAAGAAGAAGAAAGGAGAAACAGATGTTACGGAAAACTTATCATGTTTATTGCCACGTAATACTGATGATCACTTTTCAAATAGCTTCTTGCTACCATCTACTTGCTCTTTTTCAATACTGGGTGCAGTTGTGGTTGCCAATAACTAAATTTATGTCAAAAACTTAGATGAAGTGGAATTGATATGAAAAAGTACAGCCGTATCACTTGCTTTGGTGGATGTGCTGGGGGTGTGGGATTCGGTATATGGGAATCCTTGTGCGGGAGTTGAGTTTTTTCTGGTGATCATGCTGATTGAAACCACTTTCTTTCTTGGTTGAGGATTTCGGTACATCTATTACAGTATAGAAACAGCACTCAATCTGAATCTAAGAGGGACTCAACTTTGCATGCCTCACCAGTAGGAAATTCGCAGCTTCAAGGAGATGTGACCAATATGATGACAATGTACAGAGTCTTTTTTGCTTAAGTCAACATTTGGAAATACTTTGAAGCTTCAAACATTTGCTAATTTTCCTTCAGTAGTTAAAATGATGATAATACAAATAATAAAGGCACAAGTCATTTTGTCGAATGCCAACATCTTAAAGTAGGGTGTCTGATCAGTGACACCCTCTGAATAGCATCTGCCATCAATACTTTCTCCTCCCTTTCAGCATCACATTTATAGGAAGATTAGCCRGACAGTAAAACCTCTATTACTATTACCACTTCCACTTCGGACTACTGGCACTCTTTCCATTGACGATCTTCACTACAGTTAAGGGAGTAGAAATCTATATGCTATATACCTGCTACGGCCACTTCAGTTGCTATGTTGCAATCTCATGTTGATGATTGCATCTAAAACAAGTTGGAAAATCTTTCTGAATGGTTATGTTGACTGGAATGAGTGGAAAATACCTTTTCCTTTTATAACCATATCCTTAGTAAATATTACTCTCTAAAGCATTTTAATCCAAACAAGAAGAACGACTACCAAAACTAAGTGGCTTCTAGAATTTGGTTGTGACAGACATCTGGTTTGCTATTTATTCATCTCTACTGCTATTCATGTGGTTCCACTTGGTAGATTAAATCTTTAGCAAGATTTATTATTATGACCAGAAGTTGTGCCTGGGATAGGATTAGAGAGATAAACACTGGGGAAAACAGAAAAGGAAAACTAGGAGAAGAATTTGAGATGTTATACCTGATTTTGTTGCTCTTTGGCTATACCTTATTATTTGCTTCTTTTGTCCTTTTAGAAGGAAACCAGAAGTAGACGACATAACAAGTTCATCTTTTACTTCCAATTTATCTTTTTCCATTCTATTTGATGTACCTAAACTCTTTGTTATACTTCAAAATTTTAACGGCTTTTACTTCTCCCAGTCTGAATTTATGAGCACACATGCTTGAGATATTTATTGCAAGTAATTCATTCTATTAGCTCTATCTATCATAAACCCCTGCAAGATATTTATTGTTGTTTTGAGTCTGGTGTTTTCTCTTGTTGATGTTGTAGTTCTGCTTATTTGAGCAATTTTTCTTATCTTTAAACTTATTTTCCAAGAAAGCAAGCAAATTCCATTCTGAATGTGAAGAAGTAGGAATTCTCTTTACTTAACAAGATTAGGATCTTTAAATATGTTGTGGAACAGTGGCAAGCAGAAATTAATAATCTTTCCGTTCTAAGCCCATTTTTATCTGCAGGCCTTACACTTAAGAAGTGATTGCTTATTGCTTATTATTAGCTGATGGACTTCTCTACTTGTTTCTCATCAGGGAGATGTTGGGTGTGGAAAAACTATCGTAGCATTTTTGGCATGCATGGAGGTCATCGGCTCAGGGTTTCAAGTATGCATTTTTTTTATCTTTCCTATCTCAGTTTGATTATGAAAGTTTAGTGTTTTGGCAGGAAGACATTATTCAATAATTTCCCATGTCCAGACAATKTTTTAATCTAATGGGTCTCCAGCAGCGTTAGTTGTTGTTTTCAAATGGTCTTTTTATTTGTCAAATGGAAGTAAAGTATGCACCACAGAGCGAAGATAGCTATTTGAATTGGAGGATGGTATGAAAAATAAAAAGATAATATATATCTTTGTTTACGTAAAGGACACTCAACTCTGAGCAAGTAGTGATCATCAGAAAATATATATTTGGGTAAGTGAAAATTCGAAACAATGCTGAATAGGGATGGACATTGGTGTCTCTTATTTTGCTTAGGATATCATTTTTGACCTTCAGTGACCTTTTAAGTGTTTATTCTTTAGATTTCACATAGAATGATCGAATTACTTTTTCTATCTGCAGGCAGCTTTTATGGTTCCAACAGAATTGCTTGCTCTTCAGCATTATGAGCACCTTCTTAACTTACTAGAGAAGATGGAGGATAAGGACTCTAAACCATCTATCGCATTGTTAACAGGCTCCACCCCGTCAAGGCAGTCAAAAATTATTGGAGAGGCAAGAAACTTAGGCCAACTCTCATTTCTCTGTAATTTTTGCATTATATGCATTGCAACTTATAATTACTTTGATTGGTTGTTAGGGTCTAAAAACTGGAGATATCTCTTTGGTCATTGGCACTCACAGTCTAATAGCTGAGAAGATTGAGTTTTCATCTTTGCGTATTGCTGTTATAGATGAACAACACCGATTTGGTGTCATCCAGAGAGGACAATTTAACAGCAAGGTGGTTCATTTAACTGCTGTCTTGATATCTTTCTAATACTTTGGGGAGAAAAATATTTATGCAGTAGTAGCAAGTCCAATGTGGATATAAAATTCGTGAATGACTTCTTGGTTCTATAACCATCAAATAGTGATTCATCTGGATGAAGAAATTTTGAGGCCACTATTATTTGAAATCTACATGATCTTTAGAATAATTGTATCAGAGTAAAAGAAAGGGAAAAAAAAATAAAATGGTTTCATTAGCATAAGAATTTTATTATAATACTTGGATGTATATTATTTTTGCCATTTTTTATTTAGGGGCACTGCGATGGTATGTATTACTTATCCAAACATCCTGGATGAGCAATATAGTGATATTTATAGCTTGTCTATTTCATGGCCAAAAGAAACACCTTCATTTGCAGTTCATACTTATTCCTCTTGGCGTATTCTTATGCTTATCCATCTTTCTAACTCTCTCATTTTCTCTCCTTCCTTTTTTCTTGTCTCTCTTTGTCAAGTGACATTATTGCCACAAATTCAAAGTATGGTCTGGTAGTTCTTTTTGCTCCTTTCTTGCAAGTTTCACTGTACTTGTAGCACCTTGATGCACTCATGTAACTCCTCACTCTCAATTTCAAAGTATGGCAGGGTAGTTCTTTTTGCTCCTTTCTTGCAAGTTTCACTATTACTTGTAGCACCTTGTTGCACTCATGTAACTCATCACTCTSTGTCTCTCTCTCACTTGCTGTATATGTCCAGCTATCCTTTTGTTTATTTCCAATCTCTTCATTTCTTGTGGGAAACTAGAATTTCTTAAGCAGCACCCCAGCACTGTGTGAGCACAGAAATTGATAGGGCGTTATAGTCTAAATCAAAATTTGATGCTTGATGCATCTATTCAATTTTGAATCTTTAAGAAGCAACTTTTATAACTGAAACTTGTTTCGCATATTTCATATTGGACTTGTTGACAATGTTCTTGGGCAAAGCAATATGCTTTTGTCAGGGCATATTGATTCTTTTGGATTTATGTTCTATCTCATCATACTTCAATTGGAGCTCATGATTTTGCAGTTATATTACAATTCTACAAGCTCCAAATTCATGGCAATTAATTCAGATGACTCCACAAAAGATCATATGGTCATGGCTCCTCATGTTTTGGCTATGTCAGCCACCCCTATCCCAAGAAGCCTTGCTCTGGCTTTATATGGGGACATGTCACTCACACAAGTATGTGGTCTAATTACTTCCTTTTCAATTACTAGAGCATGCCGCATTCTATCTTATCGGAGCTAGTTGATTGATAGATCTTCCAAATTTAATAACTCATCTCATATACATTTTTATTTTTGATGTTGTAATGCAAAAGAAATATCTGTAGTCTGAGAAGTAATCAAACTATTGAACATTAGTTCTTTGCAAAGATCAGATGTGTCCAGCAGCAAAACCTGGAGAGCGATGATTGCTGGGCTTTTTATCCAACCTTTGGTTAAATCACCAGACTGTTGGTTTCTTGAATAATAAAAGAATAACCAAATTGACATGTTTGAATACTGTAATGGAATAAACGCAATATCTTAGTAACTTTTGATCCTTTGATGCATATATATAGATACAATAAATGCATAATAAGATTTTCTTTCATGGCTCGAAATACTGGAAAAGACCAGCCAGTTCAACCCTTTGGACTGCTTGGTGGTGTAAATGTCAGTTTGTTTCAACACACAAATTGTTCGACTTCATAATTCTTACAATTCAAAAGCTCAATGGAAGAGGTGCTTGATCAGCAGTTTCTGGTCCAAGATAACCTGTCTGGTTTACCTTACATTTTTTTCTCTATTCCTAAGCTTTGAGGAATAACCCTGTCACATTCCACATAGCCTAGTTATGGTATGATAAGACCGTAGACTTGTATATAAGAATTGTGAACTTAAGTTAATAAATTTAGATATGTTCAATATTTTAGTTAAATAAAGTTAGTTCATTTAACACATTGTTCCATTTTCTGTTCAAATGTTGTCTCATTAACATCTTATTCTCTCTCTCTCTCTCTCTCTCTCTCTAATGACAGATCACTGATCTACCTCCGGGAAGAATACCTGTTGAAACATGCATTGTTGAAGGAAATGAAACAGGCTTTCAGAAGGTTTATCAGGTATTCCTTCTTCTCTGAATTAGCATGCCACTTGAGAGGAGTGAAGAACTTATGCCTCATGTTTGATTTTGAACTTGCTTCTAATTCACAGATGTGTGCATCACTGGCAACAAACAACACTGTATGATATCAGCATAGGATAGAAACCAGTTCATATACTAGCACCTTCTGCTTCAGCATAGATGGAGAACTGCATTCTGGATTTCGAAGTATAGAAGAAAAAAAACTTGAATGTAATGATTTTCAAATTACATCTCTTGTCAGGCTTCTATGTTACATAGCTTTCTAGGTCTTATCCAGTTGCGTGGAACTATGTCTACCAGGAGTATACATTCTTAAGATGTTTGACTTATGAACCTTACATGGACTGGGGAAAACAGCCATGACAATGATTTTGCATGTTCATCACAAAGATATAATTTGGGCATAAATTATGCAATTTTGATGAAATTCATGTTTCAACGTAGAGTATCCTATCAAAATATGAAAATAAGACATATTTAAAGTTATGCATCATTTTTCTCACTTGATATATGGTCTGATCTACAGGTACTTTACATTGTTGAACTATATTCTGAACTGATTGCTGGATGTATATTTGTAATGTCAATGGGAAAAATAGAAAATATGTTCTTTTTCTGTCATGTTAATCCTGTGAAACATAACAAAAATCAYGTTGGTTTTATTCCCCTTTTTTCATTTTCAGAATTAGCAACAAGGAGTTTGAAGACTAATTTTATCATGGTTACCACTGATAACTATGGCTTTTTTGTTAGCTTTCCTTCTCATATGTTGCAAGTTTTATCAGTTCCTAGAGGTTGAGAACATTTGATTCATCGAGTCAGCACTTCCCTTTTTCTGGTTTCATGCTCTATTTAGTAGTCTGGCTGCATATCCTATGTTTCTCAGAGAAGAATTGCTACTCTAGCTGAAAATTCAAAATTTTTGAGTCTAAAAATATAGGTTCCTCTTTGGTACTGATCAGTGTGCATACTTCTCAACATAAATTGAGATGATACTTGATACAAGTGGCTTGTTCAGAACTAATAACCTGGTGTATCTTTCCAGGCATGTCTACTTAGGAAATCATTTTATAAGACAGCAGTCCTCTATCTAAAAGTATGAAGGGAAAGAAAAACGACTTTTGTCTTCCTATTTTGTATCCTTGGTTTTCAATGCCTTCATATGTTGCAGAACCAAATGAAAATTGTTTGTCAGCATGTACAGTACTAGAGCTTCAATATTTATCCATGCATCCGATAAGCAATATGGCCTTCTACTTTTGGAGCTCTTATGCAATGAGATGTGTATTACTCTTTTTGATTGTTGAAGTGAACATTGTAACAGATGATGATGGATGATCTGGAAGAAGGTGGAAAGGTGTATCTTGTCTATCCAGTTATTAAGCAATCGGAGCAACTACCACAGCTCCGTGCTGCTTCAGCTGATCTTGAAACAATAACAAGGAGATTTGCAGGCTACAGTTGTGGGTTACTACATGGAAAAATGAAAAGTGATGTGAAAGATGAAGCTCTGAGACAATTTAGAACTGGAGAAACAAATATCCTGCTTTCAACGCAAGTAATTGAAATTGGTGTTGATGTTCCAGATGCAACTATGATGGTTGTCATGAATGCTGAGAGATTTGGCATAGCTCAGTTACACCAACTTAGAGGGCGTGTTGGACGTGGAGAAAGGAAGTCTAAATGTATTTTAGTAGCATCAACTGCCAGTAGTCTAAACCGATTGAAGGTGCTGGAGAAATCATCAGACGGTTTTCATCTTGCAAACATGGACCTCCTTCTTCGAGGACCTGGGGACTTGCTTGGCAAGAAACAGTCAGGACATCTTCCAGAGTTCCCAATTACAAGATTGGAGATGGATGGAAATATTTTACAAGAAGCTCATCTTGCTGCACTGGTAAGCGTATGTTGTACTATAGCAACATTGTCTTATGATATTTGTTAATCATGTATATTTCAGTGGTGTTTTCGTAATTCAAAGGATTTGAGTGTCAATGAAAATTTGAACTTCGTAGTATGGTTCATGGTATATTGGATCTTGATGATCCATTTTGAGTGTTGATTGGATATGATCTCTGGCTTATTCTGTCGTTTATTTTGTCCATTGGCATCAGGTTAAGGGAAACTAGGCACTTGGTAGAGGACTAGAGAGTCTACAATTTCTTTTCTGTGCTTTTAATGAATGCCTTATGCTTCAGAACAAGTTCTTTTGGTATTGTTGGATATATGTGTCAGTTGTTGAGCTTAGTACATGCGATGATCCTCCATCTAGGAACATCTATAATATTTGAATGATTTCCTTTGTTCACAGAAAATTCTGGGAGATTCTCATGATCTGGAGAAATTCCCGGATCTCAAAGCTGAGCTTAGCATGCGGCAACCACTTTGTCCTCTGGGTGATTAAGTCGTACACATACTCCCTGGTCTATATGCTTGATGATTAACAAGAAGATTTTTGAAATGGTATCTATCAGACAGTTCTTGATTCTGATTTAATGCGCATTTAGCTTTTCTTTCTGGCAGCTCATGGCGTGCCAAATTTGTTGTAAATATGTTTTAGGAGCAGAAACATTAAGCAAGCTGTAGTTCTGCTTGAGCATCAACTTTGTATTTTTTACACTAGTAGCATTTTCTGCATTCAGGAAGGGGCAGGCAAAAGATGTAGAAGAATAAATTTGATCTTCAACTATCTATGTTAGATTTCCCAGGTTCTTATTTGGTTCCATAGAACTGAGGTTTTGGAAATTTATTGAAAATGAGATCTGAATGATTTCATTTGTAGCCTTCATTAGCAAAGGTTGTACGAATACCCACTGTATAGAATAACAATTACACTAGAATTAATGATGCTCTTTTGCCCAAATTCGAATCCAGTGATCCAAATTCCTCCACGGTTGGACCAGAACTTTCTTAGCTCCTCTTAATGAGGTATTCCTCTTGGAAGAGCGATCATACAACTTCTCAGGGAAATGAATCTCTGTTGGGTGCTGGAGTGATTGAGCATGCTCGAATGTGTGCCAGAAACAAACGTCTATGAGTACTGAGGTGACAATGACCATTCCTTGTCGTGTTTGGAAAGAAAACCATAGCCATGCATGTGTGTAAACTAAGGTGACCGAGCATGCTCGGCCTCGTGCGAGAAATAAACCTCTGTGGGGTTTTGGAGGTGACTGAACTTTCCTCTCCATGTTTCGGAAGACAACCTTTGGTCGGGTGCCGAGTTGTTAGAGAGTGGCAAGAAATAAACCTCTATGGGAGAGTCAAGGGTGTCTCGAGCTATACTTGTTTGAGCTGCGAATGCCAATTTTTGGATCGTTTAATAAAAAGATTTAGAATAATATAATTTGAGAATTTTAAATTTYATATTATTTTTTACTTAATCAATCATCAAGATAGCCAACAAAAGTGGTGAGGGRTGATGAGCAAGAAGAAGATGTAAGGGGCAATGGCAATGGGACCCAGATGTTATCCAGTTAGAGTGCAATGGGAATATGAATGAGCAGAGGACAGGCAGACATAATGGGTCCCAGCTTGTTTCCTASCCCATCACCGAAATGGTTTCCCCAACATTACATGCTATTTGTCCGGGTGCATTTTTTTGCTTTTAATTTTAAGGAAAAATCAAATTTTCTAATACACGAGTCTTCAGCCATGAGAGGCTTAGAGGTCTCTCGTCGATTTATTTATTTTTAAATAGTCAAAATTAAGTTCAATTTATTCTCTGTTTATAATCTTAGACTAATTGAAAAGCTTTAAAAATTGTTTAGGAGAAGCTATCTCGAAGGTTTTTTTTTTTTTTTTTGAAAATATTTTTAAATTATTAATGTTATTGAAAACAACAATAAAATAAAATAAAAAATCAGTAATGGAAAATAGAACCCTAGTGATGGAGTCTACAAAGGTAAAAAAGAGTCATTATTATTCACTAGAGACCAGCATAAATTGGTGGTAATGTTGTGCTCTTGTCCCTTATTTCCAATCCAATGAAGAGGAAAGTTGAAAAGCTCTCTCCAAAATCAATTCAAATCCAAATTAATTGTCCCTTTGGATTTTCATGGATCCGTACTTCCTCTTTTGTAAACTAATTACTAATGGAAATATAATTTCCGATGCAAAATAAAAGAAAGATAAGAATATTTAATTTTTAATATACTTTTAACGTCGATCAATTTGATCAGTTAAACAACGTCATAAAATAATAAAAATATGAGATGAAGCAAGGCATGCATAAGGGCSAAATTGAAGGCAAATCTTAGTTTGTGGAAAAAGAAGCTTTTATAATTTGTCGGCTCGTACACAGCTTCTGTATTTTTTGGATTCCTTTTTTTTTTTTTAATTAGGGGTGAATAAAAAATTGTTTTTGGTATAACCAAACCTCCCAACATTCGAGTCGTACTTTTGACCTTTTTGTCCCTTTATTTAAGGTTTGCTTACTTTGTAGCCATTCGAGCCCATAATTGTTTTTAATTTCTCGATATAGAGTGAAATATTTTCATAAAACTTTTATGTCAGGTTAAATATTAACGTTCAATTTTATATAAAGAAATGGAAAAAAATGGAATATAATCCTTTGTAAAAGACAATAAGACATCATAGAAAACTCATTAATTTGAAAATCAACCGAAAAACTATTTCCGTCTCAAAAATAATTCTTTTCTTTCAAATTATATGTTACATTAGACAACCAAAATACTATTTTTTTTTTCCAACTTAACCCTTATTTAATTTAGTCCACTAAACAATATTGATTTAAACTTGTTAAATTTGTAAGGTGAACAGTTACCAATCCATGCCTTTTTCTCATATTCATTAAAGATAACTCCAATACAAAATATCACAAGTACTAGATAAAGGTGACTTAGTCTTTTGCATATACTCTTAATTGCTCCTATTGATAGTTTCATTAATCCATATACACACTTCTAATAAAGCAAATATTTGGAATGAGATAGTATTACCATTTTTTTTTAATTTATATGTTGCATTTGAAAATTTTTCTTATTTCAAAATGCTTATCGYATTATAAAATCGAGAAAGTATTTAGTAATTTTTTTCCAATTTATCCTTTAGTAGTAATTTATTAACCTTTYAGTAGTGTTGTAGTAAAATTAAAAGTCAAACTTTGAATAAGATTAACTTAGTCATTTTAATATACACAATATCATTATGACATGCAAATTAAAATGGAGATAGTATCAATTATGGAACCWGATTTCCTTAAACAAGTAAAGTCATATTAAAGCTCTATTGGATTGTACTAATTTGGAAGAATCAAGTCAATTTGTGAGAGGAAGATTATTAAGGGAAAAGAAAAAGAGAGAAGAGGAAAAGAGTACCTACGAAATTATGATTCTATGAAGTTCATCAATAGATCAAAGGAGAAGTTATGGATAGTAAAAGAGAAAGTAATGATAAACGTTTCAGTAAAATATATCTATGAGGATTTCCAAAAAGAAACATTTATTGGCAGAGAGGAAAAAGGTATTACAATTCTTCCACAAATGAATGGAAATTTCTCACATTAGTACTCTTCATTAAATAGAAGTTATGTTGCGTTTAGTGATTAGTTACATCACATTATTATAGACACTTTTATTTTGTCCTCTTCACTTATAACTAGCATAATGTTTTTGTTTCATGTGTTTAACCAATAAATATGTAATTCAAATATCAGACATGAGGATAATAATGAAAAAATATTATAAAGTATCTGAAATATATAAAAATAATTTTTATTTTTACAATGAGATTTGAATCTAAAACGATTTATATTTCGAGAGATTATACACGGCGTAAAATATTTTGCTTCCACTTCATAAATTTCTACATGCATTAATGGAACTCAAGCGTTACAATGCAAACAAGTAAAAATAGCCATAAATGGCTCATTATCTCAACAGGACAATATACAAATGTCATAGACAAAGCACTATATATAATTTCATAGAGGCATCAGACCTTGCACAATCCATTGAATCACAGGTTTCTCATCACCCAATGATGAAGTATATACTATATCAAGTGCAATGACCAAGAAAAAGACATGCTAGCTTTTTTTCTGTCAAAAATTAATATGCGTCTTCAAGTATTTCAATAAGCATCTCATCTCGTAATATTAAAGAAAAGTATTGCTATTTAGATGAAATCGATTCTCGAAAATGATGAATTTAGAAGGGTAATGTCATAGAAGAAATCAAAGTTGGAATTAATACGAGTTTGAGGCTCAAGGTCAGCTGCCAATCATTTCAGCAGCTGACCTCTGAACCCACAACAGAGACAAAATCCCTTTTGGCTCAAACAAGAGGACCCTGCTGGTTATTCACCTACAATCTTGAACAAATTTTTATTTTGTCCAATTTTCAAGGACACGTGTCGTGGATCGGACGGGTCAGAGTTCTTGACTTGACGACCGTAGTCAATTTTCAATAACCGTAGCTAGATAGACAACCTTCCTCCCACAACCATTACTGCTGCACCTTTTTCTTAGTCTTCTTCCCAACAACTCTTCTCTCTCTTCTTCTCTCCCTGTTCATTTTGACCTTTTCTTCTTTCTTGTTCACCTTTCTCCATTTCCTGCTCTCAATCTTGTCTCCTTTACCTTTTCTCTCTTCTGTCTAATAGACAAGGTTCCGTACCCCGTCTAAATACATCTTTCGACACAAACTCCACCAAGACATCCATTTATATATAGTTGAAGCCAAGAGAAGTCCTGCTGCTCTTCTTGCTTTTTGTCTAAGCCACCATGGCCATTCTGCCTAATCACTGTGCTTCTTTGGAGCTAACAATATCGATTCCCGGCTTGTCTTCTTCTCTGCCTGTTCATTCTTCTGGTAAGCAATAAACAGTTTTTAGCACTTTTTCAATTTTCACACTGTTTCTCTCTGTCCCTTTCTTGGTTCTCGTACTGATTTTCTTGTTTAATTTGGAATTTGGTCGTTTTTGTCAACAACCAGGTTTGATAAAAAAAATTTCTCCTGGAAAAATTCATGATTGAAGCATAATAAAAAGGTTGATCATCAATCTATTTTTGCGTCTTATCTAATAGGGTTTCTTGCATGTATCCAAACTGATCAAATACATGTACATATATGTGATTATATATTTTCCAGGTTTATTAAAAGGGTTTTTGATGATATAAATAGATCATCATCTATTGACTTTTATCTGTTCCTAGGAAATATATTTGCCAAATGTTCCAAAATTTGACCTTCGGTTACTTACTTGGTCAAATATATAATATTTGAAAGTAATAAATGAAGGGGAAGGTGGTGGCATTGGCGGTGCTGCAATGAGAGACTTGGACATAAATCAAGTACCATCTCCCGGAGAAGAAGAAACAGTGGAAGAAGAAGACGAGAGCATCAACGGCGGCCCTCCGAGAAAAAAACTCCGCCTCACCAAGGAACAGTCTCGTCTCCTTGAAGAAAGCTTCCGCCAAAACCACACCTTGAACCCCGTAAGCCAAACCTATACCATTTTCTTTCTTTGTGATCGCATTATCATTGTCTCGAATGAAAGCAAGAGTCCGAAGGTGGTGACTTGATTGTGTTGTGATGTATTAATTGGTGTAGAAACAAAAGGAGGTGTTGGCCATGCAATTGAATTTGAAGGCAAGACAAGTAGAGGTCTGGTTTCAAAATCGTAGAGCAAGGTACAATTATGGACTTAGTATTACGTGTGTGGACTCTGGTGAATTTATGTGTTCTTTTCTTCATAGTATAGTCTAGTCTCTTGTCTTGGTAGTTGCATTTACACGACTGCTCAGAATATCTGCTATTATCACACGTATCAAGTAGTTTTGCACTTTCTTGATCCGAATTTAAATGTAGAAAGCGATATTTCTTAGTATACATTGTATATATCGGGTTTTGCATATCGTCATTTATTTATTGATAAAGTAAGGGTGTTATATAAGTATAGTTATTGACATATACATGTAGGTCATTTTTAATTAATAGAAAATGTTTTTTTTAAATGGGTTTTTGCTCTTTTTCCCGGGAAGTAATGTATGCATGAAGTCAATGCATTGAGGTTCCAAAGTCTTGTAAATTGTAAATGCTGACAGTCATTCAAGAGGGAAAACTATGGCGAGTTCTTGTTTTGGGAGAACTCCTCTAGGGTTTCAAAGTAGTACTAGTAGTAGTAGATTTCTTGGGGGAAAACAAATGCATTTATAGGTATGGACAAATCTATTGTAGTTGAGAAATTCATTTCATTGACATAAGCATTTCCTTTCTTTTTTGGGTTTGCTTTCTTAAGATTGCATTTTACTAATATGAGTCGATAATATGTCTGGTAAGCATTCCTAAAGGAAAAATCCCCTCTTYTGGGGACAAGAACATTGAGGGACCGATGTCTTTGCATATTTTAGGTGACTTGTCCTACATATTTATTTCTCCATAAAGAATAGTAGTAGTAAGCTAATGGGACAGCAATCCAGGACTTTTGGGTACATAAAACTAGTGTTATGAGGATGTTTGTATCCTTTAATGATCTTTGCACGAGTGGCAGTGGAAACTCTTTTTTCAAGAATTAAAATTTAAACTTTCATAATTTTCAGTTTAGGATCGTCACAGGTTGTTAGAACGTAAAGGTCGATTTCATACCTCATTGGCACATAGAGGTATCGTAGACAAATAAAGCTATAATACATTTACATAATGACAATAAAAAAAAAATTGATTAAATCTAAAAATGCATAAATTTTTGTCATACTCGGAAACTATATATGATCAAGTACTACTTATTTTCTTTAAATTTAGTGTCTATCAATTGAATAATGAACCCGTTCAATGCATGCGGGGCACGAGTTACAGCAGATATTTGATTTCAAAGCTTAGGTAGCAATGATATCTACGGCACCCGTGACTTCGTCTTCTACATAAAAGCTTTAATGCAGTTAAGCAATGATATTGCTGTTTCACTGTTTTCGAGTTAAAACCCATTGATGACTATTTTCAACCTTTTTTCTTGGGCACCATTTTAAGTTTCAAGTTGGTGATGACTTTGGAGATATTTATTGCATCTGTTCTTYTGTCATTCAAGAATTATTGCATCTCCCAAGTTGCATAATTAGATGATCCATTAATGGGATAAAATTGTTATCTTACCATGTAATGGAACAGGAGCAAGCTGAAGCAGACAGAGATGGAATGCGAGTATCTGAAGAGATGGTTTGGTTCACTAACAGAACAAAACAGGAGGCTACAGAAGGAGGTGGAGGAACTGAGGGCAATGAGGGTAGGTCCACCAACAGTAATATCGCCCCACAATTGTGAGCCGCTTCCGGCATCAACCCTAACCATGTGTCCTCGGTGTGAGCGTGTCACCACCACCACCACCACTCATGTCTCAGACAAAAGCGGCCCCACCACCAGTAACACTACTATTTCCACCACCTCAACCAACCCCACATTGTCTGCTACTAAAGTAGGCATTCTTCAGCCCGGCCGACATCCTTCCGCAGCTTGCTAGTCAGGTTCTAATTATGCATGCAATGATCCCTTCAAGGATGGGGAGAAAGGACAAAAAGAAGAAGAAATGTTGATATTAGTATTAGTTGCAGGTCATATACAATATGTATAAATTGGAATGCTAATTAGTTAATTATCTATTAGGCTAATTAAGTCTTTAAGCAAATTCTCTCCATTTTTACGTATTAGTTCACTCCTCTATACCCACCCTTACACCATCTTCTTTTAGCCAGATTTGCTTCCCTCGACGTGTTAATATCATTGGGTTTTTAATCCATTTGGCCTTTTTCTTCCTGCTGCTGTTTGTGACCATAACACTTGTACAGAGGCGTTACTGTTCGTTATCCTAGAAGGATACTGCTTTCAAGCAAAGCATTTTTTCTTTCTCCTTGTATACTCAAAAGTTATACGCTAAGGATAACATTGATCCTTTTCATAACGCCATGCACACAAGCGTTTTCTATGGATTTTTTTGAAGAAGATTATTGTTTTGAACGTTTTTTGGGAGATTATGCATCCCAGGGATATTTAACGCCATTTACAGAACAGAAAACCTTCCGTAGAAAATCCTTTTGAAGAAGATTACTGCTACGAAGATCAAAAATGCCATTTAATGACTGCCTGAAGAAGATTACACCATGTACATTAAAATCTATTTACTTCTTTTGAAGGAGATTAGGATGAAAAACGTTGCAAACACTGATGACTCAGAGAACCTTGATGCCGGCATTAAATCACCCKATTGCGGATGACTGACGACTCTGGAAACAGGACGAAGAAGATGACGAAGACCCTAACTTATACAAAAGGCGAAAGTGTGAGGTGGGGTAGAATACCTTGCTAATCCGAGATAGTTATCTATCACATGTTGTGTTTATTCTTCTGTCAAATTTCAAAAGGAGAAAAAAGAATGCCAACCAGTCCTCAACTTAAAAATGAAAAAGGTCGATGTTGGATCATTCATATTTGTATCTATAAGTATCGAGCTGATGCCCAACTAATGGTAAATTTTATTTAGTTTTAAAAACAAATTAAGCCCTACCTTAGCTCTATAATTCAAGTATATCCTTCGCATAATTGAAACACAACGTGTATATACAAAAAGGCTCTAARAGTGAAATTAGTTTCTTTAAATCCGTTTGGTTTAAGAATTGTATTGTCRCAAATAAAATGTATTTTTCAATAAATAATAAATTAGTTCGATCAAAACCAACTGAAAATGTTTTTTCTTTTATTTTTTAAAAGCTTTTACATTTTCGAATATATAGATTATTAGTTACAAATTACGTAATAAATCAAATTAAAATCTATGAAAGAATTAAGTGCTCAAATTTTCTGACTTTTGTATGCAATTCCCGGCTGAAACGCAAGACTGGCTAGAAACCAATCCCCAAATTTGGTTTTAGTCTCCAGTTGACAAGCCCAAACTTTTTTGTCTAGCAGTACATTATTGTGACCCAATAAGTCGGTGGTGCTTTGGATCCAAGGCCAACTTGGCAGGGCAAATCTCCAAGCCCATTACTCTTGTTTCAGATTCTTCTGTTTAAACTAGGGCCCAAGTCTATTCCTATGTTCCAAAAGCAAAAAAATAAGTAATAGTATTCTTCTTTTTGTTAGAATTTTTTTTTTTTTTCCCTACAGCTTTATAGACAGGATTCTTTTTACCGATTTAAGGCTCAAATTTTTTTAGTGCTAGGCGAATAATAATATAAATTAGAACATATATTAGAAGATTTAGAAGCATGCCTTGCTCCTCGTGCGAAATTGGATATTCTCATTTTTTTTAATGACTGTAAAAGGAATCTTTGATTTCTTAAAATAAACCTATTTTATATTTAAACTTAAATAATCAAGCGCTTTATTTATAGTTAATGAGTTCTACTAATACATCCGTCTCACCATTAATTCCTAAATTAGTAATAATTTGTATATATATCCGTTAAGTTCTTTTATATGTGATCTGTTATATATTTTTTTATTACACTAATCAAAGTATCGTGTGCATATATACTTATCTTTTACAATAGAAGAAAAAATGCATTGGAAGAATTACATATATATATATTCATGTTTAGATGTGTAACATGAAATGTGCACTAAAGAGTGTAATAAAAAATTCGGAGTCTCTTCATGGTATATAACTAACAAGGAAAGGTACAATCTTTTTAAGGCCTTTCAAGTCCATACCTCATTCAAATGCTTATACATAGCAAGTAGGGAAACTATAAGAAGATTCAAGTAGCAAATGTAGACAAAGTGCATAAAAGTGTATACATATAAAGTCAATCAAAGCATTCATAATTGAGTAATTGACAAGCATGGATGTCTATGCCACACAGACTTGCAAAGGTCCATAACTGAAAGAACTCCTGTATAAAAGGCTAACCCCAAAAGAAACACTGGGGGACTAAATGGTATGAGTAACGCGAACACAAGATTACGAAGGATAGCAAACATGTAGAGGAAGCCAACAGCAACAGCTAAAGTTTGCAGGCTTTAGCAACTAGCAAGTTTCTTCTCTTGCATAACACARCTGACTTTTCTTTAAATCTTGTCTGGGACAAGGATCACACCCTACAACTAACCCTATTTTTGTAGGGCATATCAGATCTATATCTTCCTTCCTTCCTCAATTATAGGGGATGGGGTGTTCAATTCCTTTTGTGCTTTCTTAGTTGTTCTACATGATTTTGGGGTTTAGACAAACTTAACTAGTCACATTGAGTAACTATTGCACCTAATTATTGCACTAAAGTTCTGTTAGATTTCAGCATCTTTAGATATAATCATCAGCATTAGACCTAGTAGATCATGTTAGAGCCTTATTGCTTTAGTTGGCAAGTAGGTTTTGTAGTGAAAAAGGCATCGCAATATCATATCATATAAAAAAATTATATATTCGACGAGAGTTATTTATTAAAAAAAAATACAATTTCAATCGATTTTTAACCAAGTTAGGGTCACAAATTACAATGTTGTTTGATGGCCTGAATTTTGTTATTGTACTTCGTATATGGTGATGATGGAGTCATTCATGGCACTTCTCAACACCCTCACAACCGAACATATGTAATAAATCCATGGGCAATGATAATAATGGGGCTTAAATTAATTTTACCCTTGGATAGGAGGGCTGTATATGGATCAAGAGAACACATTGTCAGAAAAATGTCAAATTATTTTCTTCCACAACCTAAGTATTGTCAAACCATTTGCTCGACATGTCTCCAAACCCCAATAAATATGTACCCCATTTTCATTACTATCAATCTTAAAAAGCTCAAAGGTATGACACTCTCGATGCAAATGTGTACTTTCCTCAAACTGCATTGTCCTCCAGTTCTGGAGAAATTAGAGGAGGGGTGATGAAAACTATGCAAATAGGCCTATGGCTATGAGAGTAGAATGTTCTTTCACATGGTTTGAATCTCTTAGGTCAATGCAGTAAACAAACTTCTTTGGTGTCCTCGAATATTTAACTGATGACAGTCAAAGCTAATTCTGCTGGTTGATTTAGTTGCACATTGTTCTTAATTACATGTATTAATCCTAGGTGTTCAATTATAGTGATTTTGATTAATGAACATGCATGGTCAGCTTGAGGTTGAATCCAGGTGCATTTAGATTGCTAAAAGGTTTTCATCCTCTGCATGTTTCAACAAATAGTGCTAATTATCGGAAAACAATCTCAAGGTTATATTTTTGGTTCCCTTTCTCTGGATTGGCGACTGGAATTAGCTCCATTCGTGCCCTTGTGATTTCGAAGTAACTTCCTTAGCCCTTTTCAAGATTGGCCAAAGATCTTAAAACCGTATAGCAGATTGTGCAAGATTACTCGTAGTACTCAAGTTTTTTCCCTTTTTCACCCTTTTTTGTGGGGTTGGGGGGAGGGACGGAGGTTGTCATATATGAACTAGGCCATATGATGACGATCAAAGTTTAGGACTAGATTTGATCGCTTGATCAAATAAGAACTTTTGGCTTATTAAGACACGCTTCTTCATATTTCTTATTGACTATCATTAAATTCAAAAATATTTATATATAACGTAATTTAACTGAAATATTAACGAATGATCTAATATTAAGATAAGTCAGGAAAAAATGTCAAAGATAAAGAACCTCAATTGAAAAGACACACAAGAACGAGGCTCAAAGAGTAATTCGTGACATGGTTACACGATAAGAAAAAAGAGAAGCAAATTGGTTGAAGTTGTCAATCACTCAATCTTGCACGGGCGACATAACTAATTTGGTCATGATTTTGGTTTTGATTACAAATCCATTTAACGCCGTGTGGTGAAGCAAATCATTTGGCTTGCCTCTAATGGGAACAAAACCATGAAATATCTAACACAAGCACAAGTCATAGACTTATTGAGATTCTTGATTAGATATTTTAGAGTTTTTCTTAATACAAACATTAGGGCATTGAGTAGGTTGTTAAAATGGTCAATTATTCCTCTTGTGGTGAGAAAGAATAAATGGAGATAAAGAGAAAAAGGGAAAAGTTCTATTAGAGGAAAGTTGTCTTCTCGAATATTTGCAAAAYTCCCCTTTTCTCTTCTATTTGAATTAGGTTCCGTGATATAAAAGTCTAAAAAATAATTAAATTTGTAAATACTAAAGATTTACTTTATAACATCTAATTCTGAACATTGAATTTGATAATTTAATTTTAAATATCTTAATATATTAAATTAAACTATTATCACTTAAAATTTATATAAGGAATTAGGAAGCACTTAATGTATTAAGACATTCTAAAATAGATTATCAAACAGATTTAATTCAAAATAAACACTTAATTCGTTCAATCTTAAATGCGAAATTGAGTTATCAATCAAGACATTAGAGTTTCCTAATATTGAATTGAACTATCAAAGTTCTTTTCGCATGAAGTCAACTTGTTTTTCTATTTTGATTCTAATCTAATTATCTTTTTTCGGCTTACTAAAATTGTGAAACATCACATGTACGTCTATATTGATTAGGATTCTATGGATTAAATTGATGAAAATATGGACATTAATGTTGTTGTATGTAAAAATATCTCATTAATCCTCCATGTTGGCCTTATAGAGCAACAATTGAAGAATCTGAGGGCAAAAGTGCAAAAAAAAAAAGTTCATAAGACATTAGGAAACAAAGTTTACAAGAAGATGATGAAAATTTGCACATAATCAGGTTCCTGTTTGGTCAAACTAGCATTCGTCACKAGAGAGAATTTTTGAAATTCAAAACCGAGCTTCTAGGGCTCCTGTTGAAGACCAAATCAACGTCAATTCAACATCAGCCAAACTGGCGCTAGTTGGAGCTAGGTTTAGCATTAATTCTGATGCGCGAGCTTTAACCAACGCCATACAGGAGCCGATTTGAGCTCATTGGTTGTTGGGTTAGGGTTTTCTAACTTATAGAAGTGCAAATTTTGGGTAGAATTTAAACATTGAGTCTCTACAACTTCATGGCATACTTACAATGAGTTTTATTGGAGAAGAAGAAGACTTTTGAAGATTTGGATCAAAGCTTATATTTTTCTATCTCGATCTTCCTTCCATATTTGAATTCTTAATTCAAAACATGTTGAGCTAATTAAATCTATGTTCTACGATTTTATTCAGATTCTATGTTGTTTAATTAGACTTTTTTATTATTAATATATCTTTTATTATCGAAGTTTTGTTACTGTTCTTAATGATCAATTGAATGTTTGATCAYCATTTAATTGGCTCGCAAATAATTAAGGTGATTAGAAATAATATTTACTCAATCAGATCAAATAACAAGTGTCATGAACTACATGTAAGATAGAGATATATTTGCATGGGTTTGTGCAATCACATGGAAGCATATATTAATGTATTTTTTTTTTGTGCAATCACATGGAAGCATATATTAATGTATTTTTTTAAGTTAAATTAATTACAAAGAAATAYAACTTTTTAATTACACGAAGAAATAGGTCGATTATAGTTAATTATAAATTTAATTTGTTAATACTTGATATACTAATTTAAAATGATCGAAYARATAATATAATCGAATAATTGGTGAAATTTAATTTTAAATCGTTTTAATTGGTGACTTAGGCTTAATTAGACTAATATATTGAACAATAGCCGAAAAGATATATGATGAGTATGGAATTATAGATTTGACGATTTTGAAAACTGATAAGAGGAGTTAGTTGAAGGGGAAATTGGAAATGGTGCKAAGGGTGGGGGCTCCAGTAGCATGGCGGTTCGCTGGTGGAGGAGTGGAGTGGGCCGACAAACGCACCACTTTTGACTCTCACATGCATTACCGATGCCTTTCCTTAGCTCCTAACTCAAAAAAATTCACCARATTCATGTATTGAGACTTGAGAGACCGACTTCGAACCACTCAAAAACTTTATTCGTACCATGCCTCGTCGCCTTTTCTTTAATCATTTTTATCTCTAATTATTCTTTTATTTCTGAAAAATCAAATTATTCAATCATGATACCTTCAAAATGAAATAACTTTTTCCTGGACGATACTCAAAGATATTAATCAAGGAGAGAAAAAGGCATATGTGAGAATGTGAAGAAGTCACGTCTGCATATGCTATATGCTAATAATGGCYGCAACTCTACTTTGTGTCTAGTCTCAATATAGCAAACACACATTCTTTTGTTTGTTCCGTTCAACATTTCTTAATGCCCAAGTCAAATATCCAAAACGTTTACGTGGAAAATGAGATGTATTTTAATGATAAAATTTTTATAAAATAAATATATTTTACGAGTAAAGTTTAAATAGAAATGATGAATACGTTTAATTTTTCACTGAATTAAACCCTTAACCATCCAAAAAACATTGAACCTTTCAACTTACAACCTAACAAAAAGAATCTTCTACCTTTCTATATAAATATATATGTATATATGCACTCGATGTTTGATACCGTGAGATCCTTGAATGGAGTTGCTAACAACCCTAGATACTAGAGGTAGAATAGAAAAGTATAGTGCCTTACACTTTTTGTATGATCTCTTGATCTCTCAAAGGTTCTCTATCATATGTTTTAACTTGACTCCAAATTGAAACTCAATAAATTATACCCCAAACAAATAACAAGAGATTCATGACAATGATCGAATGGATTATACAAAAGGGTTTTTCTCCTTTTTCTCAATCATGTTGGGACAAAAGTGACTCATATTTTAGGTACGTGAATGTGACAGATGTTAATTACTCAAGAACATTAACTATTAATTAATATTTTTTTATTCCCTTGTGATTTTTGTAAATTAATCAAATATTTTGTACCGCTATATTCCAAACAATTATGTTTGATTGGTCCTTTTMTTTTATCCAATTTCACTTCACATGTCTAGTCTTTGCATGATACATAATATTCTTTTTATTGGACAAATGTTGTCGAACAAACATTTAATTAAAAAACTTGAAGATAATTAATTAATTWATTTATAGTATGCTATTGTCGTGACACATCGGACTAATTATTTGTATATATAAATGMAATTCAAATGTAGGTTCCTTATCYTGTGGATGCATGATTACATCACTACATGTCAAAACATGTCAATTCTCTCTAGTACTTTGACGAGGGATTAATGCAATTTTCTCCTTCCCAAACTATTTTTTTATTTAAAAAAATGATCAAAGTTTAGTTTCCCCAATTTAGGATTGAAATTTCTTGACTGATTTGACATAAAAAGTTAAAAGGATATTCAATCATACCTTCGTAATCAAGGAAGGAGTCAGTCACGCATATTTCTTGAAGTCAAATTAAGCTTTTACATTCTCACACTTTGTAACATTTGGCTAAGCTCGAAACAAGGTAAATATGAAGTTAGAAATGTTAATAACTAGGTAAGTRCATGTTTAACACAATAGTTGAGATAATTAGTAAATGAATTGATAAGGCAAAATAATGTCTCTTATTCGATCCTTACATGTAATACTATTATTACATTGTTTAAGAAATTAGATTTTGCGCTATTCAAAAGAAAGCTTAATTTTGAAACTCTTCGAAGATGACATTTCAAGTAGAAGTTGAACACGAGTACTCTATTTATCAATTATTCCAAATTGTCTGATTGATTTTTTAACTTTCAACATCAAATGTTTCTAACGTAAGTTGGCAGAAGTCTGCAAAGAAATAGCACCAAATTGGTTCTTTCTAATAATAAATAAATAATGGGTCAACGCAGCCTGTGATTGTTACATAAGCTAGCAACTGAGAAGTCATACTGTAACAGCAGGGATTGCATCACTATTTCTGTTCCTAGCGGAAGTCACGGGACACACCAAAATTCAGTAAAACGTTTGCATGTCAAATATACAACTCCCATTCATAGTCAAATTTTATCACTACAAGAAAAAAGAGAAAAAAAGAAAAGAAAAAAGAACATTGATAGTCAAACGTGTAACTCAATTAGTAAAAATAAAAAATTGGAAAATGCTATCCGCAAATTTAAGGGATGTGATTAAACATCAAATGAATAATTATTAATATTTTAAGAAAATATAATGAATATAAGCATTAATTATGGAATTAATATTAAATACTTATTACTAGTTATCATTAATTGTCGAACTGATGTTTACCATTTTTTTCATTTAAATGAGTATTAATTATTTTTTTCATTTTATTCATTAATTTTCTTTTATCTTCTTCTTCTTTTTCTCTCTCCCCTTTCTTTTTTTTTTTTATTTTTAGGGTTAGGATTTTGGAATTTGAGGGTTTTAGGATGTCTGGTTTTAAGGTTTTAGAATCTAGGATTTATGGTTTAGGGTTACTTTTTTATTTTAATTTTAATAATGATAAAAAAATAAGATGATTGTCTAATTAATTTATGAGTTTTGCTAACAACTGGCTATGATTACGTATTAATGAGTATGAGACAGTGTTTGACTYSAAAAATAATCTAATTAATAACAACATTAATTGATAACGTTTTCAATGAGTTAAATAACCATTAATATGAGTATTAAATGATTCTTATTAAATGTCATTTCAATAAATATTTCAATTATTATTTTTCATTTCATTGAAATTTTTAATTATTTTTTATTTCATTGAGTACTAGTAAATTCTAAACTCTAAAATCATAAATCCTAAATGAAAATTAAAAAAGGAGAATAAAAAGAAAATTAATAAATCAAAAATTTAATATTCATTCAAATGAAAAATATGATTAAAAAACTTACTCAAATGACATTTAATAAAAAGAATTTAAGATTCTTAGATTATGCAATTCATTAATGTTATAATTAATTAGATTTAAGTCAAACTCTCTCTCCTATCCATTAATGYTTATGTTTGTAAATTACATATTTTAGAAAGACATGATTTTTGTAAGTTTGCGAGAGTAATTCAAGTTTGGCTCAAATAGCAACACAAGCAGTGATAAAACTTGAAAACTTGCTTTGATTTAGCAATTTGCTTACCAATTTTTTTAAAATAATAATCTTTTAAAATAATGAAATCTTTTAAAAACTTCGTTCGTATACATCTCAGCTGGATGGCTTATAAAAGTAAATTTCAAATTTCATATACATTCTCGACTCCTCTAATGTATAAAAGGTATTTGGAAGAAAGTTACGATAGCTAATTTTGCGAGAGTAACTCAGTGCGCAAATAGCCAACACAAGCAAGTGATAAAACTTGAAATGTGATTTAGCATTTGCTTCCTTCGAATAAAAATAATCTAAAAATGAAATCTTCTTTTAAAAACTTCGTTCGTATACATCAGCTGGACGGCTTATAAAAATAAATTTCAAATTTCAATATATAGCGTTCCCGATTACTCTAATGTATGAAAAAGAGAGAAGATATCATATATCAAGAAGAAAATACCTATATATATATACAATATATATACATAGTAATATTAATTATATAATAATAATTTTAAGAAAGTAACTAACAAAAGTGTTCAAGATCCTAAGAAGAGCTTGTTACAATAAAAGTTCCTAATTTTGACTAATCTTGCAATTTGATTGGTTTATAATTATTTCACGTTGTAAATAAAGTCATTTTCCTCCTAACTTTTGTTCCACTAAAACCCAACATATAGACCTCCTAGGCTGTTAGATTTGCATGCTTTTCACAGTTGACAGTGTTGACGAACCAATTTGTCCTAGGTCCTTTTAGCCTTTACAAGTGGAAATAATCTTTTCTTGTTTTAATCAGCATTCGATTATTTGATTTAATTAATTCGATTTGTTAAATATCGTATAAAAATATTCATAATTATGTATTAAACCAGTGTACAAGAATTTGATCTCTATAATCTACGCCTGCGCTTTGATATATTTATAAGAATTGAATCATCCTATTCTAATTAATCATACTCCCTTGCATTTTATAAGAATTGAATCCTCTATATATATAAGGCGGTGTTTGATAAAACTAAAATTTAAAAACTTAAGTTTACGAACAAACTGAATTTCTAATACTGAAAATTTACATAATCTAATAATTAACTCAATGTTTGAATGCATTAAGTGATAAGTAATAAATCAAAGCTTATTAATTAAAGCTTATAATAGAAAGTAAGAGGTAGTCTACGTTCTAAATTATATTATTAGACCATGTTAATATAATAAGTACTTAATTGATTTGATTTTAAGTGTAGTATTAAATAATGAAACTGGGTGGTTCAAATTCGTATGTATTTCTAATATTTATAAATGTATTTCTTCCAAGTAACTTTAACCTTACTGAAGATTAATGAGTAATTTGCAAAGAGAAAAAAGTGTAGACGTCCCCAGACAAGCCATGCCATACATGCATAGCCACGTCTACACATGTCTAGTTCACTTAAAGCATTGAATCCCAGCTTAACACAAGAGCAGTGGTCCCCTTTCCCTCACAGGTCCCATTTATTTTACCTCTTCTTTTCCCCTTGGTCCATCTTTTGAGTTATGCAGGTCTTGCAGCAGCAACCAATGCTTGGCCTCCTCCTGGTAATCCAAGATAAGTAGAAAAATTATATCATTTATGCAATTCTCTTAATTTGATTTTTAATGTAAGAATTTGAAGGACAATAAAGATATTTTCATTTAAACGATATATATTAATAATCAAAATGTGAATTTAAAAGTTAATTATTTCTTACCCAGCAATTTTTTATGTAGATCGCGCACAATGGTTCATTTATATCAGCGGCAAAAGCTAGATTAGACTTGTGATCTTCAATTATATTATGGTTTCACGGTAACAATTTTTGGATTAGTTTCAATGGAGAAGTCATTTGTTCTCTATCAAATTTTCTACACATCCTCCCGTCCGATCGAAGTAAATTCAATTTTTACACTCTCTATTTTTGAAAGTATATCACAATAGGATAAAACACGTAGATCGACAAGACGATAAAATCGGTCTAAAATTACCCTTACATTAAAAAAGAAGAGAATTAGTTGTATGAGAGAAAATATGTTGACTTATGATATTAATTTAAAAGAATAAAACAAAATTTTTACTGTGACAAATTTTAAAAAAATGAAATGAATAGTATATCAAATCTCAAACTTGTAAATAAGTCAATTACAATTCCGTAACCAAATGACATACTCAATTTGCCTATCGCACATAATTACACAATTTTAAGTGAAAAGATAATTGGGATCTTAATTGATATGTTAAAAGGAGGACAACGAATTTGAAATGAACAAAATGAACAGTTATTTTAAGAGGAAGGATTGACGAGTAATATTAAATAATTAAAGGCAGACAAGCACATAGTCACACTCACTCACTGCTATATATACCACCYATTTTCACACTTGATGTAATATTCCAATCTCTCTCACCGTCTCTACACAAACTCTCATCAAACTCATAGTATTTTTCTAAGCAGCAGCCAATAGTTCTGTGATTCAAGACACTTTAGGTTCAGAATACAGACTAAGTACAGCGCAGCAGAAGACATAAATCSCTTTAGTCAGTACCCAATACAGTTATATAACGACTTTTTCCCTCCCAACTTTACCCTCTACTTCCTCTCCTTATAATACACCATCTATCGAGTTCAACAATCCATAGATCCAACCATCAACTGAGGCTCCCCCTTTTCATTTTCTTCCATAATCTGGGAAAATGATCAGTTGGCATGATCTTTACGTGGTCTTATCGGCCGTGGTTCCTCTCTATGTGGCCATGATCTTGGCTTATGGCTCTGTCCGGTGGTGGAAAATCTTTACACCGGATCAATGCTCCGGGATCAATAGATTTGTTGCGATTTTTGCCGTCCCTTTGTTGTCCTTCCACTTCATCGCCAAAAACAATCCTTATGCTATGGATTTTCGCTTCATAGCTGCAGATAGTCTTCAGAAGATTATCATGCTTGCGGTCCTTGCTTTCTGGGCTAATTTCACAAAAAATGGCAGTCTTGAGTGGAGTATTACAATCTTTTCCTTGTCTACACTGCCAAATACACTAGTCATGGGCATTCCTCTGTTGATTGCTATGTACAATGACTATGCTGGCAATCTTATGGTTCAAGTGGTGGTTTTACAATGCATAATCTGGTATACTCTTTTGCTCTTCTTGTTCGAGTATCGTGGTGCGAAGATGCTTATCATGGAACAATTCCCAGAAACTGCAGCTTCAATTGTGTCCTTCAAAGTTGAGTCTGATGTGGTTTCACTCGATGGACAAGATTTTCTTGAAACAGATGCTGAAATTGGAGACGATGGGAAGCTTCATGTCACTGTGAGAAAATCAAACGCCTCAAGGCGGTCACTTGGGCTCCCTACATTGACTCCAAGACCCTCTAATCTCACTGGAGCTGAAATTTACAGTCTTAGCTCTTCAAGAAATCCAACTCCAAGAGGTTCCAATTTTAACCACACTGATTTTTACTCAATGATGGGATTTGGTGGCAGACTATCCAATTTTGGGCAATCAGACACTGGCAGATTATCAAATTTCGGTCCGGCAGATATGTACTCAGTTCAATCGTCAAGAGGGCCAACTCCAAGGCCATCAAATTTCGAAGAAAATTGTGCTCCAGGTGCTCTAATGAGCTCTCCGAAGTTTGGATTTTTCCCCGGACAACAGATTCCAGCTTCGTATCCTGCCCCAAATCCAGAAATTGCATCTACAGTTCCAAAAACAGGGAAAAATAATCCGCAACTTTCTCAACAACAGCCACAAACACAATCTCAGCCACAGCAGCAGCAGCAGCAGCAGCAGTGTACTAAAGCTAACCATGACGCTAAGGAACTTCACATGTTTGTGTGGAGCTCAAGTGCATCACCAGTGTCTGAAGTTGGTGGATTACATGTCTTTGGCGGCCCTGATTTCAGTGCCAATGATCAATCAGGAAGGTCTGACGGAGCCAAGGAAATCAGGATGTTGGTTTCTGATCATCCTCAAAATGGGGAAGCCAAAGGTGGGCAATTATTAATTATTTTTTAGTTATTTTCTTCTGTTTTCTTCATAATTATTAAATATTTTTTAACAAATTCTTTATAGTTTCAAAGTGTAGTTTCTGATTGAAACGTTTAACTTCTATATTTGAAGCCATTCCGCAAACTGGGGACTTTGGGGGGGAGGACTTCAGCTTTGGTGGAAGAGATGGAGATGAGGAAAAAGAAAAAGAAGGTCCCACAGGCTTATCGAAGCTTGGGTCCAGCTCCACCGCCGAGCTACACCCAAAGACCGCTGGAGTTCAAGATGCCGGTCCCGGAAAACAGATGCCCCCGGCAAGTGTCATGACTCGACTCATTTTAATCATGGTTTGGCGTAAGCTTATCCGAAACCCCAACACCTACTCTAGCCTCCTTGGTCTCATTTGGTCCTTAATCTCCTTCAGGTAAAGCAAAAAAATCAAGAATCTCACTTATTCTAATCCCTATCTAATGACAACATTAGCTAACCAATCTTGAATTTTGATTTGACTAATCAGCTAACAATCATGGTTGTTCAATCAATGCAGGTGGCATGTGCATATGCCAAGAATCATAGAGAAGTCAATTGCTATACTATCCGATGCTGGTCTTGGAATGGCTATGTTTAGCTTAGGTAAGTATTCACTATTCATACTTCCCCACAAGTATGCAGAGTAGTTCACAAAACGTATTGACCGCCCGACACATGGGACCGTGGAGAAATGTCTCTAGCGGTCCAAGAATCGGTGGATGATAGATGCCCACAAGAGCTTCACAACATTGCAAAAATTAAAGGTTTGGTGGGTTTATCTGATTGTGTTTGTTATAATGGATTGGGTAGGTCTGTTTATGGCTCTTCAACCCAAGATAATTGCCTGTGGGAACTCTGTTGCCGCCTTTGCAATGGCTGTAAGGTTCCTCACTGGACCAGCAGTCATGGCTGCTGCATCCATTGCTGTTGGTTTACGTGGTACTCTCCTTCATATCGCGATTGTGCAGGTAATTTCCATACATCTTCATGGTAAGGCAGAAATTTTTAGATAAATTCGATTTACATGTGGTGTTTTCTTATGTTATAGGCCGCCCTTCCTCAAGGAATCGTTCCTTTTGTGTTTGCAAAAGAGTATAACGTCCATCCGGCCATCCTTAGCACTGCGTAAGTGATGATAAAAACTTCATTTTTTGCGACTGCTTGAACATGTTAATGGGATACTTAATTTGTTCAAATTTTTTATTTAATTACAGGGTAATATTCGGAATGTTGATAGCGTTACCAATTACATTAGTCTATTACATTGTGCTTGGATTATGAATGTTCGAGTAAGCAAGATAGGATGGAAATGAAGAAATGGTCACAGGCTTTGGACATCGATTGAAGAGTGAAAGATTTGGAGTAGTAACAATATGTGGATTTAGGAGATTGAAGAAGTCAAGGAATGGCTTCTCCAGAGAAGTTGGAGTCAAGACTTGTGGCTTAGTTTTGAAGAATCCCCTGATATAAGGATTATTGCCCCATTTCAAACTTGGAGGAAAGCAAAATTGAGGGCTAGTCTAGCGAAAGGGGGACAAAAGATAGTAAATCAAGGAGGGGAAAGAAAAGAGAGAAACTGGAACTAATCATTACGCGTGTAAAGGCCGCATTTTGAAACAACCATGTCCACTCTTGAATGAAAATGGGGAGGAGAATAGGATCTTGATCTAGTTTTTTCTTTTTCTTTTTCTTTTCCTTAGCTTGATTAATTTTGGTCATTGTATTTGTTTTTTTTTTTCCTTCTCTTGTCCAATGGTGATATGTAATTAAATCAGGATTGTATTATCAAAGAGCTTGATTCTCCTTTTTTTTTTTCTCTTTTCTTTACCTATATAAGAAGATTAAAGATTATCTAATATACTCTTTATTACGTTCTGTATTTTTTATTTTACGAGATAAAATATATATAAATTATACTCAAATCGGTATAGTAAAAAATATATAAAATGAAGTATATTGCAAGGTTGAAAGTCATATGAAAAGGGTACATAGTTTTCATTTGCACTATTGGTAGGCATATTTTGCTTTTAATTCTTTGACTCAACAAGAAAGCAAAAAGAGAAAAAAGAGAGAGTGAAGCAGAGGGTGCTGAAAGGACATCATGTTTCTCCATAGCCTTGGCTTTCTTTTAACTTTTTGACACAAAGCAATTTGGGGCTTCCCTTTCTTGAGGGGAATGTGAGATAAGAGAAAGCCGAAAGACGAAAGTGAAAAGCTACTTTCACTTTTGAGTTTCTAGCTCTTGATGCTCCCACCATCTTAGCCCTACCCCCAACCCATTATATTTACATAAAAATCGTTATCTGTATATCAGTATAAAAGATAGGAGTATAACACACTTAGTAAGAGGTTATGACAATATTACTTTCATTACAAATGAGAGAGACAGATAGACTTGAAATTAAAATCTCATTTAACTATAGATTGGAGGTTTAGGGTTGTTTTGGGATTTGAGCATCGATCTTGATCCTTTCATATGTAACATATAACAAAGTCTTGACTTCTATAAGAGGTTGGTTTATCTAGAGAACTTATAGTAATGGTTTATTGAGGAAGGGGGGGTCAGGTCTTTTTCATGGGATTGGAAAGTCAAGTTGAAACATACCTAAGTTTTGAATTTCTGACGCACTAGTTCAAAGTAGGGTAAGTATGGTCGTCTTTATCCAAGAGATGTTCTAAGTTAATTATATCAACATCAAGTAATTCTCCATTATCACTTGGTGAAAGTTTCTTAACAAAACGTAAAGTCCTTTCTATTTTTTAGTAAAAAATTTCTAGGGAGAAATAAAACTAAAAGAAATCTTAAATGTCGTTTTTTGGTTTGAAAAAAAAATACAATCCTTTTGAAATACTACATTATGAAATGGGATTTCAATCTTTAATACATAACATATATCTTATTTATTTTAATTAATAGTGATACGACATGTATATATTTATATAATTTCTTCAAAACTCCTCATTTTTTCGACTCGATTACTTCTCTAATAACACGTTACATATCACATATAAATTATCAGAAGCAGTACAAAATTCCAACTTTGACCATCGGTATTGCCTGACTTATCATCCTGTCACTTCTGCAACCTTATCAAAATAGGGAAAAAAATATAAAATTGGGAAATCAGAGAAGAAGAAAAAGTCATTTTCCCCCCTGGAATTGAGCTGGATCATAACTCGATTTTGTGAAGTAGGATGCGCACGAGGATTATGCAATGTCCTATCGGAGGGGAACACACGGAGTGCAATGCTGCACATCGCTTGAAGCCTTCAATACACACTTAGCATCTCCATAAGATTTTAATTTGCTTTCACAATTTTCTCTGCTTTTGTGGTCCCATTTTAGTTATGAATTTCTTGAAAAAATTTTAAAAAAATTGTTTGGAGAAAAAAGAGAGGAAAGAAACACACAAAAAGAGAGAAAAAAGTGCTTATCAAAATAAAGGGATAGATTTAGATATTTGGATTCAACTTTGTAGAGATTGGAAAGGAAAGGAAAGGAAAAGGAAGATACGATTTAGTTAAAATATATCAACTTGATTTTCATTAGGAGTGGATGGCTAAGGAGGAAGAAGAATGCAATTTTTTTAGAATAATTTTGCACTAAACATACCCTCATTCTAAAATGTTTATATTAGCCTTAATATATGGACTAATATGGTATTGTGAATTAATTTTATTTTTGTCCGACTAATTGCATAAGAAAGTATGTGAGGAGATATTCGTCAAATTATGCGATATTTATCGATCTTGGATGATCCAAACTCCTGACCTTCGATAGAGACGAGAGCGCTACTTGCTAATTGCGCTATCCCTACTTGTCATGAAAAGATATTTATATAGTACTACTCCTTCTGTTTTATTATTATTTATGTACTGCTCTTTTCATTCTCTTATATCTCTTGCTTAAGGTTGTTTTGATTGTATCTAAATATCTGTCATGTTATACAATCAAGAGAATATTTATTATACTTTTTTTTTATTGTACCCTTATCCGCAATTRTAATTCAATGAATGAATATCACAATTTTCAATAGAAAGTCTTCATCAATATTAGCATCATAAATAATTTTTTATTTTCAATGCAACTTTTTCTTGGGAATTCCATTTGATGATGAAGAAAAGTGGGATAGTCAAATTTTGGTATTAGAATATTAAAGCTCATTTAAGCATTGTAAAAGTAAGATGACCAAAAGAATAATATTTTAGTCTTTTATTTCTTTAATTTAACCTCTTTACRATATTCCTTAATATTTGTCAAACAACCTTTAATAACATATATAGAAGAATGGAGGGAATATCTTCTAAGGTTATTACAAGAATATTAAGAAATCTCGTAAATATATTAAATTATAAAATTCAAAGACTAAATTGCTCTCATCGAATTACTCATCTTCTACAATACTTAATAAATAAATTTTAATATTTCTACTCAAAATTTCAACTCCAAGTTTTGACCATCCCAACTCCAAGATWTGACTCTCATGTAAGAATACTTCATCAAGCTAAATCAAATTTTCAAAAATATTTTAACTAAATTTCTATTAAAGTCATTAATATACATTGAAATACAAGAATGACTTATACTGATATTCATAAAATTTTTATTAAAATAGTGATAATTATTGATTGAATTAATTAGGAAAATAATAAGGATATAATTAAAAAATATAATAAATACTCTATTAGGTTTTCAGGATGACAAATATTTAGGGAAACAAATTTAAAAATCAGATAAAAAAGAATGGATGGAGCATAATCTATTGAAATGCATTTCAAATTATTGTAGTATAACTATTTCATTTTTAGGGAGTAATATGAATAAAGTATGTGATGTGAATAACCAAAATGATTCGATGGATCTTTATTGGGATTATTTGTGGCGTGCATCTTAATAAGATTGGAAATTGTGGCGATAATTTAGATTTTGAAACAATAGGAGGGTTTCTGGAGAAATGCGAAATCTGACTCTTCCACTAAATCGCGCGAAACAAACATACCTTGCGAGAAACGGATTGGTCGTTGAGGTTTACGAGCCATCAGGCGAGTAAATCTTGGGAACTTGGCATTTGTGTACGAGACTCACGTGGAGTGTGTGAAGAAGCCTCAAAAAGCGGCTTCTTTTTTCTGGAAGTCTTGACTTCACGCGCTACGAGTCACTTGATTGCACGCTCTTTCGTGAACCATAATACCCCATTTGTTTTTTTTTTTAAATTTTATTTCAAAAATACTCTTTTTGCAAAGAAAAACTTCTATATACGTACAATACTTGAAATAGATAGTTTAAGTTCCTTTATATGCCAAATTTGATGCGCAAGTAAATTAGTTATTATCTAGTATGGTTTGTTTTCGGAATATAAATATATAATTTTCTTTATTAGAAAAAAAGAAAATGATATGTAACGAATATAACGAAAATATAAATTTTAATTTTACATGAAAATCTTAGCACATAGAGAAAGACGCATATGCAGATACCAAAGAAATGTGATTACAAGAGGAATGAATATCTTGTTAATCCTGATCACAACTCTCATACTTTAAACCCGAACCTTATAATAGATGCGTTCTATAAGAAATAAAGAAACAAGAAACTTAATTATGATGAAGAAACAAGTTATCTAATTTTGATTAGGCAACAATAAATCCTAAACCCTGCCGTATTTTTCTCATAAATTAAGTTTCATGACTCACTGATACCATGAATTTTTCAAATTGAGGCAAATAAAATTTGGATTATCAAACTCTTAACATTCTTTTTTTTCTTAATTTTGTGTTTAAATTTTATATTATTTTTACTTGTTCTTATAATTTCTACTAAATTTAGACCTAAACTTGTTAGGATCAATGCTCTTTTCTCTATTTGTTGACRAAGAAAAATTAGAATTTTGAAGTATTAACAACTTTCACTAGAGTGAACATCTAACCATAGAATGAACATACCATATATAGTTTCAACATTTCTTGAGCTCAAGACCTTTAATTCTCGTCCATAATTTTCTTCACCACTAGAAAATGATACTTTTCCACACATTTTCGACAATCATGATTAGAAGTAGAACTCCTTTCTCATGTAGACCTTATTGACTAGAATTTCTAAATAAAAACTGATTTGTCTTTCTTATTAGATAATCTGGTATCTTTACTTTGAGAAATTAATTCTGGTTCAATTTTAAATGTGTTCGTAAAATTTGATTCTTATTCGGAAGAAGATATGGTCCAGAGTTCTTTCAACGTAGCGTCATGAGTAACAATCCGCTTACCAACTATCTCAAATCAAGTCACATTAGAAACTTGTACCCGATTTAGTCTCGGAGCCACATGGGAGCAGACCATAAAGAATTTCAGAGGTTTGGTTCAAAACTTTACTCTCCTCTTCTTTTTTTATGTGTCTATTATGATTATTGGACACATATTAAGAAATATCGTAAACATGCTAAATTATAAAACTAAAAGACTAATTATCCTTATTTGATTACGCCTCATCTGTCATACTTATTAAATATTTAATAAGTGAGTTTTAATATTTCTAATCAAAATTTCATTTTCAAGTTTTGAATATCTCAACTCAAAGATTTGACTACTCAACTTTTTCTCCTAAATAATACTTCGTCAAACTAAGTACAAACATTTCTACTAATTCTGATAAAATATTTTATTGAAAATAGTGATAATCATTGATTAAATTACAATTATTATTGATTGAATTTAATTAAAAATAAGGATATATATAAAAATGTATTAATAAAATAACATATATTTAACTAAAAAATTAATTTTAAATGACAATTATTAAAGAACGAAAGAAATACTCAACTCTATAGTTTGACCCTGAAACTATGTTGTACCTTTTAAAAATATAAATTTTAATATATATGATTCATAAAAATGGAGTTTAATTATGTAAATACTTCTGAATTGATTCCTCTGCTAATAACCTGGAAATTGGAAAGTGTAATCATATCGGCCGAACTCAGGAATGAGTCAAGTCAAATTTTCAGATCCAAGAACACAGTAAAATGTGACGTTCAAGAATAATGATGCTTTGGGTCTTCTTCGATCTTATCATAAGATAGTCCCAATGAAGCATTGGAGTCTTCATCCCTGTCCTTTGAGGTTCTGAAAATGCCCAATGATCCCCATTCAAGTAATGTTCTATAGAATCCGATGCTATATCGAGATCAATGTCTACATCTTTCTTTAGTCATTTCTTTCTTAAACCTAAAATGACCAAATAGTAGATTGATTACTCATCCAGGCATGCAGTCCCCCCATTCGAGAATCAAATGAGGCCTAGATTTAAATAACAATACCCAAGTCCACAAAGGATGGAAAGTAGCCCTTCGGTTTTAAGTGCGATTCTCTCTGTTTATGCAAAATTACTTTCATCTTATGGCTTAAAATAAGCTACTTTCCATCATTTCTCTGATGTTTTTATGCTCTGCGTGTGACTTTAAAAAGACTTTACAACGTAATGGAAAAGTTTGACTGTGAAGATTATGTGGCTTCTCACAATTCTAAACTAAAAATCCTTTCTTTTGATCTGGACTCTGGTTGACTAGTCACCAGCTAACTTGGAAGACCAAAATTTCTATCTTCTTTTCAAGTTTCAACCGTTTTGAAAATTTTCCAAAAAAATAATTAGACACACCCAAGTTGCTCAAGAAAGTCATACGATGATAACGAATAGTCTTTTTTATTATAATAAAAATTGTGCATATCGAATAAGAGATGATGACGATTTTTAAATCGTTTCTTTTATCTCGATTACAAAAAGAGTATGCATATCGAACAAGGAATGTTATGTGATAAGGATTACATATATTGGTAACTCTAAAAAATTATCTGATTTTTTATATAAAGGTTCAAAATAAATATAATTTATTTTCTTCCTTCAATTCTTTAACATTATTATTGGTTTGAGTTTCAACAAAGTTAGATTTGCTGGTTTTGGACTGGCTTTCAAGTGTTGTTCACCACACAGATATCATGGTCCATCTTTCATGTCTCTCCTTACCTTTTATGCCTTGCTTTCAACTCCATCTCTACTCGACAAAATAATAAAGTCAATGCCAATTAAATTTTATTATTTCCTATCAATCTTATTTTTCACAAGGAATCTAAAATAATACAATTCTCTAAAGCTTTATTGCAATTCTCATGTTCAAGCGCAACGTTCAAGAATTCTTGAGTAATTGTTAGATTCGCGATAAAATACGAACCCTTGTCATATTATGATAATACATTTACGTTATAAGGTAAATTATCTAAATTTGGCTCCTTATCATAATCGAAGGTCGAAATCAATCAACTCTTGATGATATTTTATTCTAATTGACCAAATCAAGCCAAAGAAAATCAACAATGACCGTTGGATAGAGGTAGAGCGGATCATGTGGTGATGAGGAACATGGAGTTACACAATATGACAAGGGTATGCTCATGGATTGAATCAAATTTTGAAGAAAAGATAAACCCTAATATATATGTATATATATATTTTTTGAAGTCTTCGTACACATTTCACAGTCACACGTGGTCGAGTTAGACGCAGAGGGCCCATTCTCATGTGGACGCCCATACCATTGTCATGTGAGTGTTAGCTAGGGTTTGAGAATCACAGTGATGGAAGCCAAACATGCATGGCCATGCATTATTGCAAGTGGGGAAGCAGAAAGAAGSTTGGAGAAGATAGGATCCAACTAAAGCTACGTGTGTAGGGCTGTGAATGAGAATGAAGTTTCTGTTCGGCAGAAACTTTGTGGACTTCTTTTCTTTCTTTTATCTTATTTTTTTTTTTTYTTWAGGCCTTTTCTGATCATAACAGCTCTTAATGTCCCACATTTATTGATATTCCAGGGYTTCTACCTAGCACGAATTTGCGTGGTTGAGAGAGAATAAAGCCTGCCAAACAGTCCCTACTTTGCTTTCAAAGCTTTAACATATATAGAAGTTTTCTGCCTACCTTTCTTTACCCCTGATTTGGAAATACTATGGAACAACTAGGGATCTTTGATCTCTTAACAGTGAGAGCTACATTATCTATGAGCAAGAATTTATGCTGTAGGTTCGTTAAACTTTAATCCAACACTACATATGCATAGAATTCAAGAAATTTCTTGAAAAAGTAACACAAGAATCAAAAGAAAGACAAGTTATACCATGACAAAAGCTATGGAAATATCTATGGAATGTCTTAATTTCCTTTATTATTGTTTAGTTACTTTGTTTGTTTCCATATTGGGACTATCTGAATAATTGTTTTATTTTGGGGCCTATATATGAAGGTCTAAGAATATAGACAATATTGTTTTTGTACAATACTAGAAGATAAGGGATCCAATGTACATTCACATGATCAAACAAAATGGACAAGAAGAAAAAACATGTGCAAGAATGCAACAGGATTTAAATGATTCATACATGGTCATTGGAACCCTACACAAAATCAGATATAACACAAATATTATGGTGATACCCCTCGTGTGGGTGGCCTTATCTTGCTTCCTACTTTGATTAAATTGATCATTTGAGAAATGTTAACCACGTCTTATTTACCAATGACCTACAAGATTGGAGATTTTGTTAGATTACTCTGATATTGGCCACTTTGGACATAGATATATGGTCTTACTTTTAGATTCTACTAAGACTTCATGTCAATGATGGTCTTATCCATACATATAAACTTATTATCATTCTTATCTCTAGCCAATACGGGACTCTGTGTGTCTAACAACGTTGAGGTACGATCAGTCGGGGTGGTTTGCTCATAGATGCCTATTCCTGGTTGGAAAAGGTACATATATTCAGGTGGAGAGAGGTCGAGTTATTACAGCAATCAAAGATTAAAAGGTACATATATTATCATGACCTAATATGATAGGATACCATATTGTTGTGTTTAAACTTTAGCCAAGTGAAAAATGGTCCAAAACCAAGTATATGCCGCGGTTCAGATAAGAATAAATACATGGAAACAAGATGACATAAATGCCTAATGCCTCAGAGAAAAGAAAGATATGAATATATCATAATCAGTGTAGGGTGAACAACGGACATAGTTAGGAAAAGGGGCCAAAAATACATATATAGCTTTTGGGACCAATATTTTTAATTGTGGATTGAGAGAGACAGTGCCAGAAAAAGGGCTTCTTCTACAATGAAGCAAAATGACATTTTAATGCATATCCTTCAAGATTCAAATGTCCTCCTCATGAGTGCCCCTTGATTGATCCATCTCATTCTGATTTGATTCTTAGCTTTCCAAAGAGAAACCCACAAATATGTGCATTGTGGGAGCGGGATATTTGAGTTTCTTTGGGACTTCTACAGGCTTTGATAACTAGTTCTTGCTCCATGTGATTATAGATTGYAGCAAAAGGAATATAACTTGTGAAGCTTTCATCTTTTTAATGTTGCAAAATAGCAATCAAGGCTAGACTAAAATGTGTAAAAACATTAGTATACATCTCGCGAGAGGCATCTCAATCGTTCATTTTCTCAAGTAGTCTGACCATAAAACATGCTATATATAGCCTTGTTATTTTGTGGTCAAATTTACCATTCAATGTCCATATTTGATGAAAATAGGCAAAATTAAGATTTGTATTTGCAGTAGCATTACAACCGTCTTCCATACATTTTATCAAGTGAAAGGAACGGAGAGGGGACCAAGAGAGGTAAAGGAAAGCACCAACTAGTYGAAGGTGGGTTCACACAGTTCCTCTCTAACCTCGGAGAAGAACAATATTTGGCAATAGTGAACTAGATTCTTAGGCATCAAAAGAGCCAATCGTAAACGAGGAATGCTTATGTTCTCTTTTCCTTTCCAAGAAAATAGCTCTCCCTACCCTGTAAATCAAGTCGAGTTCTACCTGTTAGAGTAGAAAGCCACCTCATTAAGACTCATTAGGTTGCGTCCAAAGCTTTATAAATACACAATATACTTACCAAACAAGTAAAAAGCCGAACGTTTTTATCCGAGTCTGTGACAACATGGTAACATTATAACAAGAGTAGTAATGCTTTAATTAAAACCTTGAATATGAGAGAGTTGAGTTKTMATGAGTTGGTCCAAAGCTCCAGCTGCTGCTAGTCCTCAAACTTGYGGCAAAGAGAAGAAGTGGAACTTCTGAGTTTGGTCCACTTTGCAGAGCTTTGTTAGTTAGCCTCCTGAGTGAGTCTCCCAATTCCCACTGTGCCTAAAATGCTTTATTTTTTCTCATCCAAAAAATGCAAGGATGGTGCACTTTAATGCTCACCACATGTGACTCGTCTTTATGGCTGGAACTGCTCTGCTGGTGAAACCATTTGTCCTCCTGCTCCTTTTGGTCCCCTGTCTACTAGTTATTATTTTTTGGTATTTTCTTTAACATAAATGAAAATCACAACATATCTCTGCTAATTGTGATCTACGAATAACTTTTTTAAAATTTTTACTAAAAGAAACTCGTCTTTGTACACATCATGTACAGGTAAACGGATAAAACTCTTTAGAATGTTTACCAGAAGAAACCACCATTTGTATGCAGTGTAATGATAGTTTGAGAATAACATAATTTTACATATTTTTTTCCCCCTTGAACAGCAAATACAAAAATCTGCCGAGAGACCTCATACCTGATTGCGGCCTTTTTCTTATGAAAGATGCTTGGCCCGTAATGTAACTATTCGGCCTTTTTTTTCCGGAACAAACTCCAGGCCCTTGCAGGCCAGTTTAGGGTGCATAAATGACCCAGCAGAAAGGATCATTGGGCCAGCAGTCATGAGGCGCCAGGGCTTTGTTATATTATTTTTCCTTTTCCTTATGCGGGGTTTTTTCTGAATTCACTTTACATTTTACTTATTTTCATGATATCTTATTATTTTTTATAATTTACTTGAGATTTTAATTATAATTAAAATTTTGAATATTATATTTTTTTCATATTTAATCCAAATCTAAACTTAGAAACTTAGGATTTAGAAATTAGAATTTAAGGTTTATAAATTATGATTTAGCATTTTATAACTTACTAGAGTTTAAAATATTAGAATTTTAAAGCTTAAGATTTAAGATATTTTTATTACTTGAATTGTTAGAAAATAAGTTATGAAATATAAAGTTGGCAGAGTAACGTTGTCTAAAGAGCAAGAGAAGATGACTTAGCCTGACATTGAAAATGCCTTAACTAAATTGTCAATTTAAATATTCTATGGATTATATTTTAATTTCGAAAGAAGAAGCATTACAGTATAATTTGCCTTGTGAATTATAGAAAGGTCCGGTGCCGACTTTGTCTAAATTACGACAAAACAAATTGAAACATAATTATGCCCAAACCCTATATATTATCTAAATTACTCTTACATTTGACTCTTTTTGAAAAGCCTAAATAAGTCATATGGTGGTATTTACTATACAAGTTGCATTCAGACGATATTTTTTATAAATTAAAGTAAGAATAAGTTATACTAATTAATATAACTAATATATTTTTCATGTTGAGCTGAATCTACTACAATTACTGATTTTTAGATATGTAGAATTTATTTAATATAGAGACGTGAAACATAGTGAAGTAAGGAAAGGAGAGAGGAAGGGGGACAAATACGTCATGTAAATATTGGTTCAGGAAGGGGAAGGGGAGAGGAGCGACAAGTATTTATCCTTATTTATTTTTCTTAATTAAGGAATCAATGCCCTTTATCTTCTTGCTCCTGCAATCAGTGGGAGCTACAAGTATTCGCCTTAATCTACTTTTCCTTCTCTTTTCCATCAGAATGAATCGAAAGAAAGACGTAAATGGATCCTTTAACTCTAATTCTTTATACTTTTACATTTTATCTTAATCAAACTTAGCAATGTATCTATAAATAATGAAATTCGTATCATTCCGTCCACTCATTCCTTCATGAGTGACAATATGGAGAGTAAGCTCACGGGATATTTGTCCTGAGTTTTAAAGATCCAGAAAGGCTTCCCTCATAGTTCCATCTTCAAATGTTTTTCTCTYTTTTTGTACAGTAATACAGAAACTGATATAAATATCTCGCATGGCAGAGTAATCTTTTCTGGGCTCTTTGCATGATTCTCTTTTCTTCTCTGATGTCTCCCTCACATTGATTTGCAGACAGTAAAATAAGTTAGTAAACACATGGAGTCACATGAACTCATTCGAGCAAACTAAAGTTTCTCACATGTTTGCAAATGGAGTGATACTCTCGTATTAATATGTCATCTACACTTTAGCTAACATGTCGGTCTCCTCTACATGGAGAAATTTGACTAAATACAAACTTTATAAATGACCCATCTCCTCCTTATGTGAACATGATTGCATACCAAATTTCCTATAACTTGTCTTAGGTCTAATAATATAGAATTCAGAATCAATTATCGTAAAACGAATAGAAGTACTGCTTAAACAACACCATCAAGAGAATTCAGAGGAGAAAATCTCTGCCCAACTGAAGTTCGAAAATAAATCAAAGAGAAATTAGAATAATAAAATTTTGCCCCAAATGGTTTTGGATTTATAAATGAGTAGACTCTATGAATCACTAGATACCTATCTTTGTCTTTGTTGAATCAAACTTTGCTGCAAGCATGAGTTTCACATATGACTTTGAACTCTCATCAAACCTATGGGACTAGATCTTGGAGTATAGCAGGGAAATGCCACATGGGTAGGGTTTCATTTGAGAGTTTTCCAATCTTTTGTATCATTTTTGTAATAATTTTATAACTTATCCAGTACAAGGAAGAAAATGGTATGGGGATCTCTTAGAGTTCCAATGCGTAGAACTTTGGAGGAATATGGAATGGGAATTTTATGGTATGTTGGTCCCAACCTAATCAAAGAAAATGCATGGAACCAATCTACATGCCTTACGGAGAAGCTTCATATATATAGGACAAAAATGTCTCTATAGGGTGTAACACTTCAAGATGTTCTCTTTTGAAATCAAAGTCCTTCCGTTCATTAATATATGAGTAATTACTGCTTTCTCATCTCCTCAAATTAAGTCGATCTAGCATATCAGTAAACCTAATTCATAAAAAAGTCATCGAACCCTAATGTTTTCATCTTCTCTTGGAATAATAGATACATACACCTATTATATGCCGCCTCTGTTCCAATCCAACCCTAATTAGAGGCTACAATGAGCATGGAATAATTAAAATGGAGATGTTTTGATTTTTGCTTCGGTAAACTATGAGGATATTGATACAAGACTTTCAATTCAAGGTGTCAACAACTAATCACTATCTTCTTTTATAAATGTCACATTCGAAAAACAAATATACTAATTTAAGAGATGATTAAATTGATTACTATTTCACTTGTTATATTTTCAAARCTCACGCCATATGTGAAAAGTCTTCCTAAATTAGGAAAATCCAAGACGATGAGTCATTTCAATTTGTAAGGCAATAGAGAATAATAATTAATATTATTGGATTATGAAAAAAATAAGTTACGAGATGAAGGGTAAAATTGTGACTTTTTAATTTTTGATATTGATAAGTATAAAAAACACTTATTTAAAGAAAAGAATTAAATGTTCGTGACACTTGTATAGAGACAATGCGAACTTTTGATCCCGAGAACTGTAACTTGGTAAGGGTGAACTTCACTGTTTCTGCTACCCCTTTGGCTGTGAAAAAGTTTCTCAATTTTTTCAAAGGGGCGATTGGATTGGGACCATAAGTAAATATGGAGGAGCTAGWTCCAAGCACGGCGGAGAGAGCCCTGTACTTGGTGGTACAACCTTCAGAGGGGTTCACATTTCATACGGTGGTGGGGCCGGTGGTGGCCGCCACRGAAGTATCCAGATGTCGGTGATACTGAAACATGCACATGCCCCACGCAAAGACTTGACGAATTTCATCATATCTCTTATTGTTTTCTGTGTTCTTGGTCGTTCACTGATTACAGTGTTTGAGGTTTCTTCCTTCTTTCATGTTGCTGTGTTATTAGTTTGCGAAGCCATAATTATCTCTTGCTTGGTTCTAAGGTTAACAAAATGATTGAATCTAAGGAACCTAGGCCTCATATTTAATCGAAACAAGCAGACTCTGGCATGAACCTCGAATTCTTTTAATGTCTGCACTGTTACCATCGATAATGCTCCACCACGTGACATCAACTCTTATGCTTTTCAAATTTTGCCAATGCACCAGTGAATAGCCTCTACTTAAAGTTAAGAGAAATTAAAAAATGTTAGTGTTAAATTTTAAATTTTGTTATCATATTCAATGAATTTTTTAAAAAAATATATTGTAACCAAAAAAAAAATTCGTTTTCGAAGAATATAAGGTAATGACTTATACGTTCTTGAAGTCTTCTTTCTTGCTTCGGTAAACATGCAGGGTAAATGAAAACTAAAGCTGCAGTTTGAATTTATTTAATAGTTCAAACGTTATCTTTAAACTTTAAATGTTTTTTTTTCGCATTATTCAATTTTATGTAAATAATGCGATGGTTGTTTTGCATGTTTGGCATTTCAAAATTAGGCTTAGATTAAAAATAAAATTGATCGACCATATGAAATTATTTAGTTTTGATTTTGGTTTTGATTTTCTACAATCAAAATTACTAAAAAAACACGATTTATGTAATCACATTTTATAATTACTAAGAACCAATTAAATTGTCCATAAGTAACCAACAGGCGAATAGTTGATAAACATTAAGGTTCATAGTGAAAATATTTGAATCACAAGGTCCAATTGAACTCGTCTCCTTTTTATTCTTTATTTTAATGTTTACAAGAGTCACGCTATTATTGAAGATTGTCTTTTAAAAGAAAAAGAAACAAACGTTGCACATAACGATTATTGAATTTCAACTCCATTCTTTTAAGACAATCAGTTAAAAGAGCTATTTCTAAATAAAAGAGACTAAAGCCTTAAAAAACAAAATTGATGAGATCTGTAATAACAATAACTCGTAAAAAAGTGTTACTGGTGCTTTCTTTCTCTCTTTTGGATTGATGGTTAGGTGTATGCAGACATAATGCTTGTCTAATTTTGAAAGTCACTATATGTTAATGTTATTTGTCCATCATAATATATAGTTGAGAGAAGAAAATGAGAAGAAAAAAAAAAATCCTACTTTAATAACACATAGTATATATGGCCAAGAAAACCCAAATATGTAGTAGGTCCATTAAGTAGATCTCCTTTTAGACAAATCATAATGCAAGTAATCCCATTGTCACCCATGATCATCTCCCAATACATGCATACCTATAATTGCCTCTTCATTTTTGAGGTGAAAGAAACCAAAAAGAAGTTTCCAATAAATCATTCACATCCTCAGCTAACTTTCCATTGTTTCCCTTCTTGCTTTCTTCTCCTTTTATTTATTTATTTATTTGTGGATTGAGATTCAGTGGGGATCTTGGACACACGTGTTCCTTATTTCTTTTAATATTTTGGAAGTTTGGTTTTTTTTTTTAAATAAATTATGGACCATCTATAACTTTTAASATGCTATTATCTCTACAGCTCAAATTGCATAAGTTGCCAAAATAGAGGCCGTATAAAGTTATCACCGATAAACCATCTTGCTGCAATCAAGGGTCTCGGAGATTTTTACCAGTTTTTGTAGAGCATTTGAATCGTTTAAATTCGTTCATACCTCAAATTTATAGCTCGAAGTGTTTTTATCATTAAATTTTCAATAAATTTATGTTATAAGTAGATGGTGGCCTAGTATCTAGAAAGGAGCTCGAGGTAGAATGGGRGCCTAAAAGATGAACAAAAGTAGGATGTATGCAATGCATTTGGTCCACTTGTAATCTTGCTCCCTGCCTTTTGAGAGAACTTTGATGTCCATGATGCAAATCTCAGTCCCATTCTTGCAATGATGAACCCCTTTTCATGTCCACTGCTAAAAGCCTTTTTCTTCTATTCTATGTACTTATTTTCCCTACATTGGCAAAAAAGGAAAAAGGGCAAATGATGCATTCTATAAGAGTGGATGTGGACCTAACTAATCAAGTAACACTTCAATTGTACATACAAATTTTGTATATCGATAAGGGATATATTGGCATTGCACACTTTATTTCTSTTAAGCTTTTCCTTTCGATAGATCCAATCAAGCTTAAGACTATAGTTTAATCCAGAAATACTATTCATTAATTTAAAGAAATTAATCACTTTTGGCTAATTGGTTTAAATGAATGCAATTATTAGGTAGCTAAACYGCCTTAATCTTTGACTCATCAAATTTGGAATGTGCAATTGGACTATCTAAAGTATGTTGCAATTTCATTTTCTAAAATTATGAAATTTATTACATCAAGGGGTCATGTACTGCTAAGTTATTTTCGACACACATGCATACGTCGATAATCTTAATAATAAGATTCTGGGTACTTTTTTAACTTAAAATATTTRAAGTGCTCTTTCTCTTTCCTTCTTTTATCTTTTTTCAAAATAATACTAAATATATTAAATGTTCTTTCTCCTTTCCCCTTTTTCTTTCTTATCTCGAAATAATACAAATTAAATTTATAATCAAATACAATAAATAAACAAATTAATTTTGATTCAAACAATATTCCTAAAACTTAGTATTTCACTACTAATTATGATAGAGTGATAAGGATAAATATGAGTAATATTTTTTTAAAAAATCAATATGTATAAAAGGATTTAGATCATGGGAAGAGTTTGGGAGGTCCAATTATGGCATGAAATGGAAGTAATATAAGATTATCTTGTTTTGACAATAATGAATCAAGACATATGAAATAATATTTTTTTCGCGCCACAACAAATTAAGACGCGTGACACATGCTATATTACTCCATTTTCAAAGTACTAGTGTGTCATAGTAGGAAAAATTATACAAATTAAAAAATAATAAATTGATCTAAAATTGATATTAAAATGTCATATTTATCCTTATTTTGAAAAAGATGATGTTAATTTTATGTGTAAACTTTAAACTATACATAAGCATAAAGCAAATGGCCATTGGCTTTACTCTAACCATAGGTAGTGAGGCTCCTGACCTCAACTCTTGCTATATGGMGGTTTCTTTCTCTATCTTTAACGAGGTTCTCATTTCTTTATAAGTGTGTATTTTAGGTTTTAGGTTAYATTRTAGCATTTGGAGATATGTCTTCGCGGTTAAATATTATAATAATTTATATTAAGTGTGTTTCTGATCTTAATTGATGAAAAATTTATTTTAAAAAAAACGTAAATCCTTAATGATCACTATTAGTTCACCATCTGCTATCCTCCTACCACCACCATTGGTGACGGAAACGAAAGTACATGGGCCCCACGGTTACCTGCTCGGATTCAAGTCATCGTTTGCAGACAAAAGGAGAGGTACTGTATCACATCATCCTTCATACATCCTCCACCACCGTATCAAAAATTTTAATATTAAAATATTAATCATTTTCATTAATTACATCTTAATTAATTTTTAATTATTTTATCACACACCCAAAAAATGAATAAGGAAAAACACACTCACACACTATTGCACTCTTCTCTCACCTTCACTCATTTTAACTGCCACATCTCACTTCTTTCTTCATCTTCATCWACACAGCAAGAAAACAAAAGCCTGCCTCTTACTCTCTCTGTCAAATGTCCCATCTTCAAAGCAAAGAACAAATTCTCTGATACATGATCATTCCTTGGTTTAATAGAAAGGAACCCRTCATAGCATTCTCCTTGTATGTCTCTTTTTCTCTGTTTTCTTGAACTTTTATTTCTGTTATGTTTAGATGATTGTTATGTATGTAAATGTTCTGAAACTTTAGTAAATATTTCTTGATTTGGTTTTCAGATTTGGGCGTGTTTGTGACCCTCTTCTGTTCTCCTTTTTTGTGGGTTTTTTTTTTTTTTTTTGGGGATAATTGCAGATAAACAGAGAGTTATGCGTTAAAGATTAAGGCGGTTCAAAATGGCGGGTGATATTGAAGAACCATTTTCGCTGAGTTTTCGGGTGAAGTTGCTTTCCTCTACTAGTTTTTTTTTTTTTTTTTTATCTGCATTTCGTGGGTCCTCTGTCGTTTTGTTTTAGTACCTTTTGAGGATTTAGTTTGATTGCTTACTTATTTTAATGTTTTTCTCTTTGTAAATTTTATTTGGAGCAAGCAAGTTATCTCACTTGTATTTTAGGTGTTATTTTCCTCAGTGATCTGATTTAGCTTTTCTGGTTCAATGTGATTTGCCGAGCTGTTCCGTAGATCACTATGCTGTTGGATCACACTTTGTTCCTCGCTGAGATTTATTGTTTATCAATTCTAAGAAAAAGACAAAAAACAGGGAGATAAAGAGATACTTTCATAGACTTCTATCGCTACTTCCTATACAAGTAACTTCTTTGGGGATTGTAGAATTGGATTGGCATGAAGGAAGGTTAACTTGTCTTCCTTAATTTGCTAGTTTAAATGCATATCACTCTTCCTTTGCTTGATAGCATTAGGTTCCTTGGTGTCTTTCCGGACGATGTTTAATCACATGAAGTATAGATGCTCAGGAAATATTTAGCAGAATCTTCGATTGAAACATGATCCAGAAGGATTTATTAKTTGTTGTATCATCTGAAGTCTAGAGAAATATCCTGAAAAGTTTTGTTCTCACAGAATTTGTGCACCTGCTTCCATCATGAAACTTAATACTTTCTAATTGTCTGCTATCCTGAAATATGCAGTCTGATTCTCTGCACTCTGGCTCTATTTCATTTGGAAGATTTGAAACGGAAGCTCTATGTTGGGAGAGGAGGTCATCCTTCTCGCACAACAGATATCTTGAAGAGGTTGAGAAATACTCAAAACCAGGTTCAGTCACTGAGAAAAAGGCATATTTTGAGGCTCACTTTAGAAGGAAGGCACTTCTAAATCAGAGTTCACTAGAGCGCCATGATGGGATCGAACGCCAAGATAGTGAAAATGGATCTTCAGAAAACATGGGTTCTCAAGAGGAATTTGAACACCTTAATGAGGATAGCCATATGATTGGATATGATGATAGCCCTGCTAATTCCATGTCAGATAGAGGTTCTGAAAATATGACAAGCTATGGTGCAAATATGACTCATGCAATAGCAGACAGAAAATCTGAAAATATGACAAACTATGTGGAGAGTCCTCCTCATTCTATAATGGATAGAGGTTTTGAGAATATGGACACCTGTGGTGAGAGCCTGACTCATGCAACAGCAGATACATATTATGAAAATATGTCAAAGTATGTAGAGAGTCCTGCTCATTCTGTGGTGGATAGAGGTTTCGAGAATATGACTACCTATGGTGAGAGCTTGACTCATTCAATGGCAGATGGAGGTTCTGAGATTCTGACGAGCTGTGATGAGAGTCCTGTTCATTCAATGTCATATGGAAGTTTTAAAATGACGAAATGTGAGACTGATGATGCTGGAACCTCACACCCCAAAGTTCAGATTGATCCTGCTCTTGGTGATGTTAATAATTTGAGTAGAATTTCAGATCTTGTCATGACAGGAGAATCATTTCAAGCTGAAGCTGGCAATTCAACACTGAGCAGTGCTGGGCCAGAACTTGACACACATGAAGACTATAGTGGTGATTGCGGTAAAACAAGTTCACAATTGTCGTCTAAAACAACTAATTTGTCATCAGGTAGCCCCATATATGAGAAAGATGATAGTGTTACTTCAAAATATCGAAGAAGTCCTTCTCCCAAGGTTTGTCCTTTCCTTCATTTTCATTTTGATTYGCCTATACTGGCATGGTTTCAGTTTATATTATCCTTAAAGTTGGATCGAACTCAGAAGACAACATTAATGCATTTGAGTACTATGACAATGGCATTATCTAGGCTTGTCCTTGTGTTTGTGTGATTCAATAGAAAGAAAAGACGAAGTGCATCTTCTGACTCATCTTCTTAATGTAGGTGAAGACTAGGTCAGAAACTAAACTTGCAAAATCCAAATTGGCAGCACAAGCTAGCCCTGTGGCCAAGAAAACCATGTCTAGTGAAGCATCTAAAGATCTTGCAAAGAAACCCACGGGGAGGGAAGATGATGTTTTGCTCAGATCAAAATCAGAAAAGCAGATATCAGGAGCTGCAACTTCTTCAGCCATGCTGCCTGGCCATAGAACTCCAAAACACGAGGTATTTTTCTTATAAATTCTATCTTGAGTTCTACAATAGCAACTTTTGTTATGTCCCTTTCATGGYTAAGTGCATGCTTCTATTGCTATGATAGTCTTGTTATTGACTTTGTTTTACTCCTCTTTCTTATAGGCATCTCATGCATCAAAGGGAAAACTGCTTCATGAACACAAAAGGTATTGTTAATTTCATGCCAGCCTTAATTCAAAACTTATTCCATTCATTATTCATATCTTTTATTGAATCTCTTTTGGCTGTAGTTCTGAAAAAGAATTGAGAACAAAAAAGGCTGTCAATTCCCATCTTTCCACATCGGAAAAGATTGCCCCTGGAGCCTCTGAAACTGCGAGCAGGTTAATGTGCTACAAACATAGCAATGTTGAATCTGTTACTTATCTAAGATTTTGCAATCTCATGTATGGTCAATGTTCTTCAGGAACGTGAGAGCTCTTAGTTCAACAAGGCCTTCTTCAAAAGAAAATGGTTCAACTTTTAGTTTCAAAAGTGATGAACGTGCRGAGAGGAGGAGGCAGGCAAGGGAGCATCACTTTATTTTGATTCTTGGGGCTTTCCTTAAAAATTATGATACATTGTTAGACTTAATTGTTCTTCTGCACGTCAAATTTGTTTTAGTTTTACATGAAGTTGGAGGAGAAAATGCATGCCAAGGAATCTGAAAAGCAACAACTTCAGGCTAAAAAGCATGTATGGTGCCTATGCAACATAACTTTCCCCTTTTCTTTTTAAAGAAACATTTAGATTAATTAACTATGCATGAGCAGTAGTTTCGTAGCATGTCAAAAGAAGACCTTTTGTTCCCCCCCCCAACCTTTTTCCTTTTCTATTCTATAGATAGGAAAGGAAGACAATTTGGTACAATCAAGTATGAGATTGTCTTCTGGTAATTTTTCTTATTATAGTACAGTTCTTTTTTGTAACACGGAATATAGTGGTCTGAAGATGCTTTATTTGCTACTTATGTTCTTATAGGAAAAGACACAAGCTGATATTAAACAGTTGAGGAAAAGCCTCAACTTCAAAGCAACACCTATGCCTTCCTTCTATGGTGGAGCTGTACATGGATCACACAAAAGCAGGGTATGTGAACTTACTTTCAATAAGGTCTTATTTGCATTTTTTTTTTGCATATTTTACTGGACAAAACTTTGATATTTAGTCATCCCTGTTCCCTCTGTGAATTTAACTCGCATCTCAAGATGTTCTTATGTCATCATGTTCCCTAACTTTTTTTTACTATTATTATTTTTGGCTATGCTGTTGTTGATTTTTGACTTGTTCATGTATAATATTTGTCTGTTAACTCTGTGTTCCGAAGGGCATGTAGCAAGAATGACAAGATAGTAGTTATATATTTTTCATTAACATGATTGATGGGATTCTCTCTAAATAAAACTTTGTGTTTGCACACAAAGTAAGGGTACATGTATGTGAATAGGAGATATTTGCAAGCTTAAAGGATACAAGAATAGTAGGGTAGGGTATTGCAACAGGAGTAGGAGTGCTAGGAGGGGCTACAGAAAGGGGAAAAGGCGTCTGGGAAAAGAAAACTTACAGGGAGTGTGAGTATTTTCTTTAGGAGATCTCATTGCTGAACTTAGAAGCCAATGTTTGCATCTTATTATCTTGTAGAAGGGGACAAACCTCTATTGGCTATTTTTCTCTTGTGGCTGACATATTTATATTTCTTTTTGTACTCAATCCTTCTTAGGATAAAGGATTCGATAATAGAAATGGTCACTCAAGCCCAAGCATGCAGACTTCCAGCCTATGAGAAGCAATTGATGCACTTGGTTTGCCTGTGTGTTAAAATGGTTACTTACAGGAATTTATTTCGCCTTGAAATTCACCTAATGGAAAATATAAATTTCCTTTTCAAGTGTTATCATTTATCGCAGCATAAGTTGCAYTTTATAAAAGTTCTTCCTGATTTTCTATCCTGCCTCACATGTGGACATCTACACTTGGTGTACTTCATCGGTATCAACCCAGCAGATAACTGACACTACCATATCCTTGATTTCAGTACCAGATTACATGTGTGATACGAGGGATATACTCAATGATGTTTAGAGAGAGGGTGGTGGGGGAGAGATTAAATGAAATAATATAAAAAAAATTTAGAGGCCTGACCGGTTCATTGTGGGTGTCAAGATCAAACACAACCATCCAGGTGTCCTGAACATGTAATGGTGTATTCTATTCCATACTGTTGTTTTACTGATTCAAAGTGAAAGTTAGTCAAGTTATTTGTACGCTTGCAATCCTATGACATGACATAGAAGTGGAAGGGAAGTAGTAGCTGCTGCCAACAGTGTCTGGGAAAAGTGGCAGAGTCTTTGATGGAAGATGATGAGGCCATTAGTACCAATCCCCATCCCTACAGATGCATGCTCACCATGTCCTAAAAGGCAGTAGAAGTTCTAATATTCAATTTTATGCACGAAGTGAGCTTTTTCTTGAACTATGCTTATGGCAAGCATCCAGTAGAAAAAGGTCTTATGTGTTGACAAACCTAGTTAAAACTTCTTGTTGGATCGCTTCCCTGTTCAATAGGACTACTTTTGATTGAACTGTGACTCTCTGCCTCATTTTTATATTTTCCATTTTTGTTTCTAATATGATAGAATAACTACGGATTATTGCAACACCAACACTTCAATATGTGATTTTACAACTTAATTCCCACTTCAGGCCGTGGCTAAAAACAGCAGATCAACTAAACTAGAAAACAAGCATCAAGGCTCTAGGAATGGTTCTACTGAGAGATCTCCATCTTTTCCAAGTGTAGCAACTGACCAAGCCCTTTCCACTACTGATCCTGTGAGCAGAACTGATCCAGTGCAAATCCATGGAGTGATAAGTGGTCCGTCAATGCTCTCTTCCGGAGGCAGTGCCCAATCATCTGAGGTAGCAGCAAATCATTACCATCACAATCAAGTTACAGTAGATGATCACATCAGTAGGAAGGAAGTGCAAGAGATGGAGACGCATAGAAGTTCAGAGAAGCACAGAGTACAAGATGGAAGCAGGGTGAAGAATAGAGGCCAGAAAGTCGAGGGAAAACAAAAGGATGGATCTGACAGAAGGAGGAGTAATGTGATGAGAAAAGATATTAAGGGTGTTCACCTACGCAGCAGTTCAAGAATGAGTCACCTGGCAGTCGGTGTTGCCTCCTGAACCAAATTTCTCTTTACATTAGTTTATGTCAGCATATCAAGCCCTACATATATGTGCATTTCTTTCTTTCTGTTCGAAAGCGSGCCCCTTAAGGCCCTTAATGTCTGATGAAATAATGTAGTCTGCTTAACGCAGAATTTCATGTATATCGCAGTAGTTGGATAGAAGACCATAACGCATATGATTCTTGCCATGCAAGACTTTCCTGCTCAACTACACTTGTATCATCCTGGAATTGAATCATAAAGTTTCAAGATTTCTGGATCCAAATTTGGTGTCATAGATATAGTTTACGCGTCCCCTTTTCTGGTCCTTCGTGGAGGGTTTGTCTTCTGATTGTAACTTATTTGCCTCGTTGATGAGATAAATTTAGACGAACGTGTCTTTGAAAGTTGCTCTTGATAAATTGGATTGTTTGACCGATGACAGGTCACGAAGCAAGGCCATTTATGTTACAAAATTTTATATCGACTGTTTAGGAAATATTATCAGAAAGCAGTCTTTTGAGCAAATAGGAGCTTTTGGGGTCCTTTTCATCCCTATGTTACATTCAAGTTTCGGCAGAGTTTGACTTCTGTTTCATCCCAAGGGCCAAAAACGCAGTCCAGAATGCTTCATGGTAGATTACTCCAAATCATCCAACCAAATGGTGTCACAGATGTAATAAAATATACAGAAAGATCGATCCCAGAAAGCATTTCTCTGGTCATCAACACTAGTGCATTCCTGAAGCAGAAACAAGACCAAAGTTCTCTAACAGGGTCCAAAAKGTAAACTGATAATCAATCTTTCCTGCTTTCCTTTCAGGCTCCTTCAGTTTTTCTCTGTAATTAGATAGTGTAATAAATTATCCAAATCGGCAATCTCTAAAGATGTTTCCCCCTCAGTCCAAGTTTAGAACAGAGCAAAACAGAGTATATGCGCTTTCGTTTTCCTGGACTTGCAAATACCTTTTTTTTTTTTTTTTAAATCTTTAAATTGATCACCACGCAATGGTCCGCTGACCAGCAACAACTGTTTCGGTGGCTACGACTTGAGTAGAAATACATAATGCAAATTGCAAATTTGTGGTTAGAAAGTCTTTGTCAACAAATTAAAGTGCAGAAAAGAAGTAGCTATGTATATCACCAAAAGGTAGACGACAATGGCCACCTCCATCTCTATCATACTTTCATCACTAGAACTAAAGGAAACGGCAAAGCCTTGGCTTTATCTTTTCACTATGAAATGGACATGATCATTATAATCACAAGTAAAAATGTAAAACCCTACAAGAATTCCCATCCATGATCATCTAATATGGCTTATAAATTACATGAAAYTGAAGAAAACTTAGTGGAAAAGGTAAAAGAAGATGAGAACAGGAATTAAGATTGTTGTGATTATCGTTTTGCTTGATGATSCTTGCAAAGCCGTTGATGAAGACTGATCAGCATGAGGTGGCTTTCTGAAATAGTAAGGAAACCATGGCAAGATAGGCTCTGGAGGAGGCGGGGTTACTCCGTTAACAAATCCAGGAGGAGGGATATACGGTAAGTTGTCGGCTGGTGGGGTGTTGGAAAATGGAGGAGAGAAAGATCCTCCACCTGATCCTCCTGCAGCAGGCGTTGATGGTGGTGTGTTCATCACTGGTGCTGGATTGTTCCCCGAGCCAATCGGTGGTGGATAGCATGGATACGGGCACTCGTCTTGGGAGGTCGACCTTGCCGGAAAGTGAAGAACTATGCAGAGGATAACTAGGATGGAGAGGAGGTTGTGGTGGTTTGAGGCCATGTCAGGGTAATGTTTCTGCGTGAAGAATGGAACAAGAAATTGTTAAGGGATGGATATTGTGAAAAGAGAGGTGAATTGAGTGCTAAGTAATACTTACTACCAAAAAGGAACTAAGTTGGCTTGCTGAGGTGATTGATATGTGGACCAAGTAGCAAACTTGAGAGCCTTTGTTTTGGCCAGAAAAACAACTCAAAAAGAAGCCAAGATGATAGGGATAGAATAAAGGGAAATTTAGGTCACTTTTTTATGCCTACCCCACCCCCACACAACAAGAGCAATAGCTTAATAAGTTTTGAGGTGAAAGATAACTCTCTCGAATATGCTGTAAAATATTGTCACGATGCAAGACTATTAATAGGTAATAATAATAGGAATTAGGAAACTATCTAATCTTACTAGAAGAGAGTAATAGGAAACTGACYATTAACTAGAACTAGAAATAAGAAACTAACTAATAAAGAGTTAAGAAACTATCATTTGTAATAAYGTGGATTTTCCATTTTCATTTAAAATATTCAAGAACTTTTARAATATTAACAATACACGAACTTCATRTCCAATTTCAAAATTAATGTCTAAAATCATCCAATTAACTCAACTTTTACATTTAGCCTTCGAGATTGACATAACTTTATTATTTAATAACTCAACGTGGGTCTCACTTCAAAATGTCGAAGTAATTTAACATGTAAAGTGGACTGAGAATGAGTATAGTTCTCATGAAAATGGCAATTAATCATGGGATTTAACTTTACTCGATAAAGTGGACTCAAAAAATCATACTTCAAAAAATCATATAATTATTTCAAAATTAATAACGTACTTCAAAATATTTTGTAATGAATCCCAAAAGAGAATGAAGAATAACAGTTGAACTTTACTCGATATTCTACATAAGTTGTGAAAGTTTAGGATGATTTTCTATTGTTTATTCTAAATATTTTAAAGAAATTTTATTTTCATGTAGATAAAGGAGAAATSCTTTTACTTCACGTGGATTGATGTCATGTTTCAATATTTTGATGCGTGAATCTCTTTGCTAGGCTCAAAAATGATGGCAGCATTCGAGATTTGCAGTGTTGTCTTGGATCTTGCTCTTCTTGCTTCCTAACCTGGGGACGCTGCCCTATTGATGCCGCAACACTTTCTCATACCTTTAATAATAAATAATAAATAAATAAAATTTAATGTGACACACTTTTAAAAAAATAAATTAATACATTTTTTTTTTTTTTTTTTGGTATTGAATGAATGGATTAGTAAAATTCAATTCCGTTTATCAACAATTTTTCGGTGTAACTTGAAAGAGGTTTGATACTCCTTCGAATCTTATAAATAGAACAAATGCTAGACTAGTTATGCTCCCCGCATGGATTCCTCCACATTGAAAATGAAAATAATTAGTATGAAGTATTAGGAATATGAAATAATTAAAATTTCCTTTTTTTTTTCCCTTGTGATTCAATATAGTCTCCAGAAGGGATTTAAAAGTATGAAATAACGAGGTTCAATCACTATAAAATATTAGAAGAATCCAATAACACATCAAACTTGTTATTATATAAGAACCTCCATATGGGTTTAAGAAATATCGGGAACCTTTTTCTAAGGGTTAAGAATTGAAAAGCCAAATAGATATCTTGACTTAAGGTCAAGGGAAAAAGAAAAAAGAAAAATATAAATTAATTGTTGATTCTAGAAGTGTKTTTCAAAATTGAATCTTCCACAGGCATAAAATAAAAAATATATAATAATAAGAATAAAGCACAACTAGGACTGTTGAGAGATGTCTCATATGATTCTTGACTTTGCTAAGCCTATACATTTCCTTCAAGAAAAATGCAAACATAGCCCACTAACGTGATAGATGTATAAGGTAAATGCTATCTTAAGCTTTTGTAATGGACATTCAAGTCTAGACAAAGGAAGTGATTAGAAGGTAGATTTGATTGAGAATAATTTGGTAAGGTGCATGGCTTTTCTTGACACTTCCCTTGTCTCTTCTTTCTGTCACCAAATGATGGTATAGAATATAGGCATGAGTCGGTATACATGTAATTGTTTACAAACTTGATGTACTCTTTATACTTATCATTCCTAAAATGCCCTCTTTCTTCCTCTTCGTAAGATGAAATTTGATTTTGTTAATGTCTAAAATTTAATTATTTGATGCATGAAAAACGAGAAATCTTCTAGCAATATGTGTTGTAGACAAAGCCAACTAAATGATCATCGCTTAGTCAAGACTCAAGGACAAAGTGTCGCTGCCCGACTGCCTATCATATATAATGGGGTGGAAAAGCCACATAAAATAGAAAATGGATTCTTTTTTCCAATCTTTTTTTTTTTTCCCCATTTCCTTAGAGTAAAGGACAGAATTAAAAAGGTGTAGACCAAACTCAAAAAGGGACCACAGATTATAGTCCACGGGTATTATCCATACAAAAGGAAATAGAAAGGAAAGAACAGAAAAGGGGGTTCCTAGGTCCTCTTCTTATTTATTTTCATCTCCTCTCTCAATAGTGTATTTTAGAGACCAAACGAAGTGCTCCTCACAAAAACATTGTCGACCTTTTCTCATGGAGGAAGGAGTTGTTGAGCTTCCTCCACACGGCACAAAAAGATAAGAGCCATTTTCTTTATTTTTACCATGAAGCATTATTATAGACTCCATAATAGGGACCCTTCATGTCAAAGACACTACAACTACCATGTTACCTTCTGCAATTTGCTAACCATCAAATCAAATACTAGATATTGTTCACCTATTTTACCTCGTTTGGATGCTCTCAACATTATCAGGTATACGAAATTCCTATAGATGATTCCCCATCAAGGCCCAATCACACAATGTTAACCAATAAAGATATTACAAATAACTATGACAAATGAATCATTATGATTTCTTTCATTACATCAAGAACTGAGGGAGATGTAATTTTTAATTTTTTAGAAATATAAATCCCTAGCAAATTGAGCTTTTTTCAGTATTGCTTCTGCGCTGATGTTTGGAGCATTGCCTCTATTAATTCAACTCATTCCTCCGTTGAATTTCTTGGAAGGACAGAACTTTCAATAAATTTTCTTTATCCACATAAAATTTTTGATTAAAAGAATCGAACTCTTCCTAATCCAGCCCGAATCTGGTGAGGGAAGAATTTTAACTTTTGTTTATAAGTAAAATCGTGGTTTTTGGTTTGTTAAGGTGGGGTCAAGAATTTGGTGTAACCGATGTTGATCTCATCTCTTTCAGTTTCTGACAAACTCTGACATCCAATTCAGAAGGTARAGAGGCTTCCGAACCTTCCCAGAACCGCTGGATAAATTTCCAAGAAAGCAAAATCCAAATTGCCTTTCTTCATGCAATCATGGCCCATTCCTCCCTCTCCTCTGCCCACACGCGTTTCAAGAAACCTCTTGGACGGTCACAATAATATTCTCCTACACGTAGTGTCTTTTATCWTTGCACCATTCCATAGGGTATGGAAWTAGCCTCAGAGACTTGAATTCAAGAGAAAACCACATCATTGATYTATTAATTCAACTTTTAATTGTTTTAAAATTAAATTACAATTTATCTGGTTAACATGGACTTGATATTTATTAGATAAAATTAATCATATTCTTTCCTTTTTCATTTCAAACAATCACATATATTTACTATTTCTCAAAAAAATAAAAATGAGATTTTTAAAATAATGCATCGATCGCTTTAATAAAATTAGCCTTCATATTCAGACATTATAAAAGGGTAATACGTAATTGGGAATGGTGTCAAGATATTGATGATGCTTAGATGAGATTCAAAGTAGTGACAGTAGCACGTATTAGTAAAATTTGAGATTCAAATAGTAGTTACTTACGTATGACTATTGACATGAAGAGCTGTCATTTCGGACAAAGTGGTGTCCTGCCTATGTGTCTCGCTATCACTAGTTTTTTACTTTTCCAACCAATCACAATCTTTTTCCAACGTACGTGATGACTTTTTCTCTCTTCATTTCCAAATAATTTCAAGGTCACTTTTCTATGGCCTCAAAGTCACTATTGAAAACATTGTATTAAATGTTCATAAATATAAGATATGAAATACCCATATTAGTGATCAACAACGTTAATCGACATTCTTTAATTCTCTGAGGATTAACAAGTAACATTAATATGATAAKGATATTCGAATTGTCGGACGATGAGCTAAATGAGCCTTAACTCTATAAACAGATAAGAAAATTACTAATTGAATAGATAAAAAGAGACAATTAATGTAATCAGTCTCAGACAAAAAACTTGCTTCCAAAAGGTGACAATAATGGTGGACCCAAAAGAGAAACCAGTGGAAATGGAAGCTGTTGGATAATATGTAACTCTCATTATTAAAGATTTAGTGCTCAACCCAATAATTAATAATTGATCTTCACTGAATTCCAGAGCTACAAGGAAAATTGAACCAAATATGATCAATTCATTTGAGGCATCAAAATACATTTTGATCAGATGAATACATAGTAATCTGATGTTATGTCAAATACTTTCTGAATATTAGAAAAGAGAGCAGGAAATTTTCAACCATTGATTTGATGAAGATTGAGAAGATAGAGCAATAGAAACAACCTAAGAGGATCAGAAATTTTCCCATCCACAAACTCTTGTTTTTCTTCTGAATTCTCCAAATTTTCTGCATATATATCCATAAAATCTGTACCTCGAATTATGAATCTTTCAAGAAATGATCAAAGCTAGTAGTATGCTACTGATCAAGAGTGGCAATCCAACAGTGAAACCCCGGGCGGCACCACCGAAGGACTGATCAATTGGGTACAAGCTCCCCGGAGGACCAGTGAAGTAAATGTATTGAGAAGGTGGAGTAGGGTAGGAAGGTCCRCTTGGACCGCTAGGAGTTTTAGGAGGAGGAGGAGGACAGTTTGGACCTGAAGGAGTAGGAGTCGGAGGCTTGGGAGCAGGAGGCGGAGGCGATGGCGGTGGCGGTGGTGGCGGAGCAGAACATGGGTTGTTRCAAGGRCAGCCTCCACACTTGTTCTCTGYRTCCGGGGTTGATGGTTCTTGAGCACTGGTAGCAATAGCAACCRCTGCAAGAATGATCAAAACCGCTGCAAGCCGCGACATTTTCCGGCTGCCCAACTGGGATTTGCTCTTCCTAGAATATGATAATTGATTGGTTTGGTGAGATGAGTGATGTTAGGTCAGTGGAGAGAAGGGAAAACGAAGAATATTGAAATGATGAAGACTTGAAAAGAAGGGTTTCTTCACTCTTGTTCCTGAATTAGAGGTGCATGAATGTGAACAAAGGGGTTAAAAGAGTCGTAGGTTGAGSGCTTAAATCAGGCAAATAGAAGTGAGGATGACATCGAGCTATATGGATGGTATTTGCCTTAATCTACAAGGCAAATTCACATTGCACGTGGGAGGGTTCAATTTTGGCCTTGGGGTTGGGGGTGGGGGGGTCCATATATATGTATATATAGTAGGCAGTAGAACCGTTTCGTGGAATATCTATACCTTCAGTAATTGGAAGCTTTTCTACAAAACAAGCATGCCATGTTTCACAAAGTATGATCCAAAAAGATTRGGGTCTCCTATTTAACCATTAATTTCATCAACATCTTCTTAGAATAATAATTCAATTTGGCATCCCATAATGAAAAAGATCTTAAAGWTTCAATTGAAAAATAAGCTTGTAAGTAAATTTATTTTTTCCGATATCTTTTAAAAGATATATGTACTWTATATTTGAATGAAGAAGAAAATCTACAGTCATACACGTAAAATCCTTTTTTGATAAAATTGTACTTTATATGTGTTTATTACAAGAGAAGAAAATGCATCGAAGAAACTTCCTTGACTTGAAAGCATTGAACTTCTAAATATTCATATGTATGTTCGTATTTATAGTAGTATGTAGTAATATGTGGACAGGCATATTACTTAGAAGATGAAAAGCTAGACGTCTAATAAGGGAACCATATTCCTTGCAAAGACGATAAAGTTGAGTGTTTGAGAAAGAGGGAATATTGGACAGCCTATCATTGGCACTATAAAATTTTCCAAATTGAACTTTACACCCAATATTTTTTGTGCATTAATTGTATTGACAAGCTGCTCCCCATCTTTTAGTGGGCGGCCTTATATATTGTGCAGCGACCACATGTTCAGTCCATCATCAAATATTAGGGCTCAATTTATATATGTATTCAAGTCACCTCTTGAGGCGATTTTGTCAACCCCATAACTCTAAATTCATCATTTGATTTTCATAATCATGGATTTGTTAATTAATATTTTCATAATTGAGTGGCAATTTACCCTAATTTGTAAGTATCAGAGAGATCAGATTGGTCCTAAAATCATTAAA
>MEJB01000043.1:914357-1061434 GCA_001752375.1 Rhazya stricta
AAAAARGRAAAMMAWKGRAAAAARGRAAAAAAACTTGTCCATTTGAGTACCTCTTTCCTGACATTGTCCATAAGAGACACCATTTCTTGTAGAAAATCAGCAAACCCCTGAATTACAGGGAACAATCTATCAGTCAGAACCAAACTAAAAGGATAAACAATCAAAGGAGTAAAAATAAAGGAAGGAATATCAAACTTTCTCACCTCATCCTCTTCTTCTTCAGGRTCATAAAGCCCTGCGTCATACATTGTCCTTTTTCTTGGATCCGATAACACTATTAAAAGTCCAAACAGCATGAATTAGATGCCCACCCAAAATTCTTGAACAATCCATAATTGAAGAGAAGAAAAAACTGCAATGTGTAATTACCTGAATACGCTTCTTGAATCTGTTGAAACTTTCTCTTCGCTTCACCCAACAAAGATGGAGTCCTCGTCCATTTGTCAGGATGCCATTGCTGAAATCCAAGATATTTTTCCAATTAATACTAGCAAATTGATGAATAACCCAAACAAAGCGGCCAATTCAATTTCACCAGCTCCCACCAATCCCACAAAACGAAAAATCAAAAGATTCGAGCTTTTTGTGCTTACCATAGCTAGCTTTCTGTAAGCTCGCCGGATTTCTTCTCCTGAAGAATCTGCAGTAACACCAAGGATGGCATAATAAGATCGCCCCTCTTCACGATACTCCTTCATTATACCTCTCACAGAAAAGAACTAGAATAAATAGTCACCCCACCAAAAGAGAAACGATCTAAAACCAGGCGCACACTGTTTACACTCCAAAGCCAATCCACAATTTAAGAGTGCCAATCCAACAGTTTTTCTTCCACAGAAACGGTTTATTTCATTTGTCACATTTGCAAGATTGCAGAGCTTCGACCAATGAAAACCAGAGCGTGTTTGGTTTACCATATATAGTATACTGGGAAATTCTTGAGGTCGGTTGATACGTGGGTCCATTTGAACAGATTCCAAAAAATATCTACTCGATGAAGAAGGGTTTCTAATCTGTAGAGAACTTCTATGAGTTTCTGGGCAGCCATGAAAAGAGGTCCGGAATGTTCTTGAGCTGTTTGCTTGGAACACGTGGTTTTTAGAAACTGCCTTTGGAAAAAGTCTCTCCAAGAGATATTTCCGTAGAAAATTCTGGCGCTGTTTTGATGATTGAATATTGATCGCCTTTACTGTTTTATACTTAGATATTTCTCTTTTGCAATTTACTTTTCTTTTTTATTTTTTCTCCATTGATTTTTTTGGTTTTTCTTATTTTTTTTTTTTTACTCCTTGGATTCTTGGCATCACTTTAAATATTTTAATACACCCATGACCCCTGCAGACAACCTGCTACGTTATACCAATTAAAATATAAGGTATATACGTAGACTCTTTGATAAAATTGAAATTTGATATTTAATAAGTAATTTAAATTTAAAATGATAAAGATTTATTTTATAATTTCTATATTTTAAATTTTAAATTTAATAATTTAATATGTAATATTTTAATATATTAACTTAGAATATTATCATTTGATATTTGAAAAAGAATTAAAAAGCAGTTAGCATGCTAAGATGTCGCAAAAGTAGATAACCTAATATGGATTGTGTACTTAATGAAGGAAGACCTAGTAGTTTTTTTTGGAGGAAATTTGAGAGAATWCGATTATATCACATTTYCAATACGGATCTAGACCTGATCTTGGGGCGTATAATTTTTATTATTATTAWTAATAATGTGTATACTTAAGCATTAAGGTAAATGGTAGAAAATGTGTTACAATAATCAAAGCACGATGTGTGTATTTTAACTCTTATATAGAGATGTATTTCCTAAGATAAGATATATATATTTCACTTCTAAGATAGAAAAGAAAATGTGCTAGAAAATTATATACACAGATAGTAGGAAATGCATTAGAAGATTTTCTACCAATTTTCTTTTTGAATTATTGTTGTGGCCCAAGGAAATGGAAAAGTAAAATCAATAATACTACCTCAGATTTTTTTTAACGTATGTCTCATTAGAGTTTTTTTTTTTTTTTTCATATTTTCGAAAAGATGCCACATTTCAACTTTTCAAGAGAGAATTAATTTTATTTTGACTTATTTATCCTTATTCAATTTTCAAATCAATCTTATAAGTCAATATACTTTTTTTCATGTAATTAATTCTTCCAGTTTCCAGTATAAGTTAAGAATAATATTTTGACGGTGAGTTAAGATCAATTTATGGCATTCTTGTTATTTGTATTTTAACCTAATACGACATCCTTTAAAAACTAGATATAGTATTAGATTTTATTTGTGGATCCAGATTAATCACACGTAGAAAAAGTGAATAAATCAATTGTACAATTCTATCTGAATACTTGTTTATTAATGCCTATATGTTGTAAACTGATATGTACACATGTGTAACGTTTTACAAATTTGTTAAGAGTTAGTTCTCATATAATTTATATTCATTTTATACAACTCAATCTTTTACACTTWAAAATTTTAAAATAAAACATAAAAGTTAGCTATTTGATTTGAAAATWTTATTTTATTATGTATAAGTCCTTCAAATTGACTTTGTTAAATGAGTAATTCAAAATATATAGTATATATATACATATATAATTTGCAGTTTCAGACCAAATCAATCGAGAGCAAAAACTGTGAAACCAGTTTGGTTCAGGCAGTTCTGATTTTTCCTAAAAACAAAATTCGATTCAAAGGAAAAACTGTAATAACCCTATGGCTCTAATATAAATTTAAGAGAATAAAATAAATGTCAAAGTGCCAAATGTTATGAGAAGAGGAGAAGTTAGAGAGACTGAGATACAGATGAGATTCCAAAAACACATCCTCCACTCTCTCTTCCTCGTAACATTCTTCCTCTTTACGTGAATCTCCCGTCCATAAGAAATATAAAACTAAGTRTAGATTTTCGAGATTTAATAATCTTCTTTCTAAACTTCTCTTTTAATTATCTAAGTAGATATCTCCATATTTCCCTCGACTGGACCTTGTGCCCAAGGTTCAAAGCCAAGAAATCGCTGAATGATAGTTTTTGTCGACTCCCGTGAAGTGGTTTTTGCAGTCAAACCACGCTACTTTAAGTAACACCTGAATTCCAGTCATTCTGCACTTCTAGTATTCCCTCACCTAACTCCTGCTCATTCTTATAATCATCAACCACCAAAACATTCAGCATCCTGTTTTTTCATGTGTCCTAATGTGAACTTTTCATAACACCTGAAACACGGTCCTAACATCCTCGTGGTTTGAATATCAATGGGAGTTATAGTTTTATATTTGGCTGGGTTGGCGGGGGTGATTTGGGAAGTAAATCTCTGATTCTGGTTTGGGTTCTGCAGGTCATAGGTTGTAATTGGTTTGGGAATTTGATATCTAGCCCCGATGTCTTGTTGTTTCTGGAGATGGCAGAAATGGTTGATTCTTGCAAAAGAGCAACTTCACAAGCTTGGGTCAATGAGTTTGGCTTCATAATCTTTACCATTGTCCTTATTTCTTCTTTAAGGCCACTAGTAAAAACTTGTATGTAATATCCTTCGGGTGCTTGGGTTAGAGAAACCATAACTTGAGCTTTTAATTCCTCAAACAATTCCAAATACTCAGTTACAAATCCTCTTTGTTTRATTGTACTAAAAGTCTCCATTACCTCGTCTCTACTTGATTCAGCAAATCTCCTACACACCTCCATTGAAAATGTTCCCTAGTCAGCATTAGGATCCATGGAACCAAATATCAGCCCTCCTTTGCAGGTACATCACAGCAATCCCAACTCTCATCTCCATCAACAATCCCAGTATTCGAACTGCTCTGATATCAAATTGTTATGAAACGATAATTCAGTCCTCTTAATTCAAAGTAAATTAAAAGGGCAATCCTCAATTCAGCTAACAAAACAAAGCCCAACTAAGAGTTCAGCTCCATACGAAAAACATCCTCCACTCTCTCTTCCTCAAAAATATTATATAGGCTTTCTCTGGGGCAGTTTATGCCAATTACCCCTTTTTTCTTGGTCTCCCTCCTTTTTAATCCAGCAATTATTTCATCTTCCTAAGTTTTGTAACATAAAAGTGCCTTATAAAGAGTTTTGTTAAATGAGTTATTAGATGCTCTAAATTGGTTAAACATGTATGATTGATAGATTTTCAATATTTAGAAATTCRGTCAATACTTCAATCTTCATAATTTAACATTCAATTAAATACATCAAACCAATTACGTTTATAGCATTGTGTATATAAAAACAAGAACATCTTCTATTCTAGGAAAAAAGATAGAAATTTCATGTTTTAGGAAGATGATAGGTATTCTTTTGGTGGATTATTAACGTTCGCCATGGATGAGAACGAAGAGTTATGCAAGTTTTTAAATAAAATTATTATCTTATTTATTATTTCACTAAAATTATTAATTTAATTCCTTAGCTTGGCTTGAGACTGAACAAAATATTTTTATTTAATTAATTTTAGTAAATTATCGAGTATTAATTTATAAAAATATTTATTATATATAATTTGACCTCCCACAAAATCATTTGATCCCAGAAACTCAACAAGTTTACCCAGCATATTGCTATACTGATACGAGTCCTTCCTCTGTATCGTGATAAATGCAAAATATCATGGTGATGAGTCTCATTAGGTTTCGGATATCTATCATCCTAGAGACTGAGTCTCATTAGATTTCGAAGTCATATCAAAAGAGGATTCCGAATGCCTATCAAAATAGGGTTTCGAGAAGGTTTCTGTAGTCTTTCTTTTCTAGCCCTTCACCTTAGGATAATTCTACTTCTATAAAAAACCCTAGACCCCTTCAGTCAACAGTACACTTCTCTTTTCCTTGTCATCTCCTCTAGTTACAAGGTCACAGAAGAAGAAGCAGCCGTCTAGGGAGGGCACAAGAAACTCTACAATGGAGGAGATGCCGCCTCAGTGGAAGCGCTCTAGGTCTCAGTTTGAGCATGARGTTAGCAGGAATCCGAAGAATTACGATGCTTGGCATGAATACATAAGGCTCGAACGGACTGAAGGAAACCATTGGAGGATTCGACAGCTATTCGAGAGGGCCATCGAGAACGTTCCTGTTTTTAAAAAGCATTTTTGGTGGCCACAATATGTTAACTTGTGGCTTGCTTATGCTAGGTTTGAAGAATTTGAGGCAGTAGATGTAGAACGATCAAGGGAAGTTTATTCAAGATGCATTCAATTGGTCCCTCATAAAAGGTTCTCCTTTGTCAAGGTTTGGCTTTCGGCTGCTCGGTTTGAGATAAAGCAGGAAAATTTCAAGAATGCAAGAATTCTTTTCGAATCTGCTCTTGAAAAATGTCCTGATAGAGAGATTTTCAAGGCATACATTAATATGGAAGTCGAACTTGGCAACCTACGACTCTGTCAAGCGCTATACATGAGGTACGTGCAATGGTCTCCAAATGATGATTACTCTTCCTGGATCGAATATGCTGAATTTGAGAGGTCTGTATCTAACCCAGAAAGAGCAAGATTCATATATGATATTGCAACTAGACAACGTGCACTATGGAAGTCGGAACCACTATGGAATTCTTACCTTAATTTCGAGATCTCAGAAGGCAAATTTGGAAATGTTAGGGAACTTTTTGAGATTTTTGTACGACGCTATAAGCATGTCAATCCATGGGTAAAGTATGCAAAGTTTGAGGCATCTATGTTGGCATCGATGGTGAAAGAGTTTCCAGATGTGATAGAGCATCGATATGGAAAATCTAAGCAGGAAGACGACAAGGTTGGGTCCATTGAAAGTTGCAYCAAACGAGTTAGATATGTTTTCGAGGAAGGCATTTGTTACTTCAGATCTTTAAGAAGGCCACATTTGAAGGAACAGGCGATAGCTACACTTCTTGCAGAATGGGAGATTCTGGAAAGAGGGTTTGGTTCTTTTGGTGATGTTAATTTGGTGCTTCACAAGGCCTTGATGTACAACCGGAGTCATGGAAACATTATTATTTCAAAGAATATAGTTTAAAGAATCCAAATCTTTTCATGGATTGATGCCTTTGTAAAGGATCTAAATTTTATATCATAGAAGTGCTTTTCTTTTCCTTCTTTGATCTTCCATATTATAGTATCTTCTGTTAGCTCAATAACTCTATCATGATTCATCATATCAGGGACCAATTAAGGTTCAATTTACATCTTTAAAGTTAATTTCCGTAGCASGCTGAATTAACCACATGTTTGATTATTTCTTGCTTAAACTTAAAAAAGTGGCCAGCCTAACGGTATTGTCACAGTGCAAAAGCATGCCACGGGCCTAGCCTTTGTAGGGGAAGTTATGTATGGGAAGCAAGCCATAGTATCAGTCTGACAATATTGGGGAGTAATGCAAGTAGATACAGGTTCCTGTATATGAACAATCACCTCCAAATTGATAAACAATGTAGCTAGTCAACGATGGTYGTAAATCTTCCGCAGCTACATCATTTTTGGCATTCGGGGGGAAAGGGGGAAAAGAAAGAGAATAAGAGATTTTAGGTTCTTTCGCCAAAATCATCCTCTCCTGAGATGTACCATTCTGAACTCTGGACTTGAATGAAAAATTTTCACATAGAAAATCTTCTTCAAAGATTAGAAGACAACAATCAAATAAAACTTCAGATGGATGAATAATGAAGATGATGCAGCWAGAGCAACTTTAACAGAGTTGGGATACAACTGTTACAAGCAGGGAATTGCAGCTAATTTCCCATGATGTGATGTCTAAAACAATATTTGTGGTGCAAAAGAAAACAACTTGGTGGTCAACAATCGAGGATTATAAAGAACCCCAATTCCAAACACAAGAAAAATGAGAAGTCATGGACACAGTTTACTTCTATTGCCTGGTCAACCTAAGATTTTATTTGCATCACAGTTCCAAGRTACTTCAAACATTCTGATAGYATCTGAAGTTCAGACCTGCTGATTAGGAGAAGAAATTAAAGATTATTGTACAGCTGCGAGCCCCTGCGCATCAAGAAAATCGCTTTTAGTTGGCGTATCAAGTTCTACTAATCAAGTTGCCTAGAACTTGCTGAACTAATTGACCAATTATCCGTGCTTGTGTACCGGTAGCTTAACATTGACCATAACTGAAAGTGTAGAAAAACAGATAATGCAAGCTACTCTGGTGTATTTAGGGCTTATATTGTGCATACCCTTGTGCTATCTTTTAAGAATATCAAAGCCAGTTGCTAATTTAAATGATAATCAAGTCTGCAAATCACAAGCATCAACGCTGTCTGAACAATATTTAGGGCTTAGATTGTGCATACATTTAGCAGTAAATTGGTTTGTCAGAGGGAAAACATGACTTGCAATCAGCTATACCTATGAGGATGGATAGGGCTCATCTATACAAACATGACCTGTCATCTACCTCTACTGCATCTGTTATGACTTTCAGTCCTTCCGAGGAATAAAGATGTTCTTGATCTTAATGTCTTTAAGATGATGTTAAATGTTAAGAAGCTACAAAGACTTTGCCTTTATAAGATTAGACCAGAGCCGTTCTCAACTTAATGTCTATATTATGACAACATCACTCTAGAGGAAGCATCAAGTGCCCAAGCAACCCACACAAGGTCTACCTTGATCTGCATATGCATTTTACACAGGACAGCAGTTATAACCTGCATTAGAGTGCACTTAACCATCATCATACATGGCTCTTGCTAGGTAATTTGAGTATTCGAAATAGTCAATTGATTATGATTCAAACTTTTTCATCACATTGTCTTTTACATGTAAAGAAGAAAATGTTCTGGTTTTGGGAATTTTTTCTTCTTTTGACGAGTTTTTCTTGCTATTTTTAGCTTTATAGCTTAGAATTCCTTTTTTTTTTTTTCTTTCACAAAGAAATTACATTGTAACACTATTTCTGTTTACCCAGTTCTAGGACATTAATAATGATGAAGAGTTCAATGTATTTATTTTGTTTTGATCAAGCTAATGAATGTTATTAGTATGCTTAGTTTGATGCCTTTGTTTCTCCTTCTTTGATCTTGTTTAGCATGTACTTACTTCTCAAATCTAAATCCATCAATCCAAACGCAGTCTCAATCGTTTGCCAGAAAGATTTGATTATCCTTCTTTTAGGGTTCAACAATTCTATCATGATTCATGACATCAAGGAGCATTTAAGTTGTAACTTACATCTTGTAAAGTCCATTGCCAAMACCAGGCTGCAAAATTTGTMGTCACTGATATCTAGGCAATGATGTTCTACTCATGGCATGGTAGCTTTCACAAGATATTGAGCTCGTCTATTCTGGAGATCAGGGAATGCTGGAAGATAAGGGTCTCCCTCTTGGGGTATCGACATCGTTGTTTTTCTGCTTTAATACTCCAGCCCTTTTCCTTTCCAATTCAAGCTTCTCCATAATCTTCYTCCTCACTTCCGGTTTTTTAACTCGTGCTTCAGAAGGGTCAGCTAAGAACAAAGGCACTCAAGTATGCAGCAGTAAAATGCATAATCTCTCGTCAGGTAATACTATTGACAGTCCTTTGCACTGAGAATGTCTCTTTCTTGCTTCTTAGCTTCAAATGAAGGACAAAAACAAAGAAAAAGAAAAACGGGAAAGTTAAGCACTTTGTAAGTAGAAAAAGTAAATGATGCAGTAATGTTCAGTGCTCTTACCAGGAAGCAATCATTTCATCCATGACCAACTATTATCTTATCATTCTTCACCTTAACCTAGKTATCTCCTTTATTTCACTTATAGTTAATGTTCTTAGAACATTCTAAATAAATTTCAGTTCCCCTATCCATTTACTGGCGCTTTTCCTCCATGTTACTACTCTCCTACTGTGTCCTCCTACCATTTAAGCACTTCCYGGTTCAAAATGTAACTGCACGAAGAGGGAGCGAAACTTAAGAGGTCCATTTCACTGACTTTAACATATTCTCCGCTTTAATCACTGCAATCTTATATTTTTCTTTTCCCCATTTCAACTTGTCAAATGTAAAAACCAGAAACAAATCTGCCCTTCAGAAAAGACCCAATATCAATTTATTACATACATTATCACAATTCAACAAGTAGTATCCTATGTTACCATTACTACCAACAATAAGGAACACAAATACATATGATTAGTTTCCCAGCTGTTGAGGCAACAAAAAGGAACCTCTTAATTGAACTCAATAATGGATATCTTTCTTAGGACGATTCTCTCCGGAATCTAAAATTAGCTATTCCATACTCCTGCCGGTGGCAAAGCCTACTCTTAAGTGCACAAAACCTTAACACCCCCATGCCAGTTCAGTAAAACAAGCCAAGCATCCACTGTGTCTGAGAGGGTGCCCGCATTATTACATGTCTAAGACTGCCATAATCAAGAATCAAGCTGAATTCAAGTTAATTGAAGAAATTCGGAGACCTTATAGTTAAAATCGAGCAAAGTATAAACCTGAAGTGAAAGAAGACGTTTAGCAACCGAAGGACTGGAAACGGCTGGGGATTTAGTCAGAAACCCATTTCATCCGATTGTTTGGAGTGAGGTACAGGACCGTCTTTGAGCTTGAGACGAACATCTTCTGCCCGCCGACGATCTTAAGAAAGTCCGGTGGCCAATCTTGAGCGGATGGGTTCGYATCCCTACCTASTTCTGTTTTGCCAATTGTCTACATAGACATTTTCACTTTGCCATATTATCTTTAATTGGCTGTTATTCTATTAAAATTTTAATAACATATTAGCAATAAAAATAATCTATTAATTTGAAAACAAAGTGAACCACAATTTATTAATTTTAGGGATGCATTCCTCTAATCCAATACACCATTRAATACTATATTTATTTGTTTTTCACCATAAAATCATTTATTTGAACATTCTTTTCACGAATTCTTATTATTATTAATGATTGTAGAAATATTATTAAAGTAATGACCTAAACTAAAAATAAGTTTTAAAGAAATATAAAAAAATAGATATTCGAGTAATACTCAAACATTATCCGAATATTGAAGCAACTAAGAATGGATTTTGAATGAATCTAAAAAGATAGATAACTCGATATTACTCCAAAATATTAAGGGCACTTGAACAGCGATAATTGGATTAGGTGATTAAAAATACGCTCGGGTATTGAAGCAAATATTGGATTCTGTGCTACAATGCCCGGATATTATCCCAACAATAACTGAGTATTGAAGCAAAAATAATTAGTTTGATACTCGGGATTATTACCCAACAATACTTCAATTTTGAAGCAAAAAATGATATGAATTTTGAGGTATAAATACCTGATATTAACTATAACATCTCCAAAATTATTAGACTAAAACTGAACCTGAGGATGTCAAATTTAATACCCGCTCACATGAGATTGCAAAAACAGAAAAAATAATTTGTATTGAAACTGTAAGATAGGAGGAAGAGGTCACACTCACCAACAAAAATATTATCCATTTCATTCTCATATTTCTGAACAAAAATTTTTAAAAATATAAATTCAATAAATGAATAAATAATTTCAACTATTCACAACTAAATCTATTTAAGTAGGCGAAGTTTGCTAGAGAGAAAATAAATTTTGAGCATCAAAACTTGCCTTCGAGCAATCTCTCTTCATATCATCTGAAATGTAAAATAAAAATAATGGGAAAAGGATAAGCTATTCGTCACCTATTCCTTCCTCCTCCTTTTCTCTTTCGTTTCTTCACAATGCTTCTCTTTTTCTTTTTCTTTTTCTTTCTCTCTCTCTCTCTCTCTCTCTCTCTCTCTCTCTCTTTTTAGAAGTCAAATGTGAACCCTTATTTCTTTCTTGTTATTCTTCCTTCCTTCCTCACCCTCACAGACGCCAAGGAGTGGCAACTGTGAGGCCCTTTTGTTTTTTAATTATTTTTTAATTTTAGGCCATTTTTTGAATAGACTTGACTTGGGTACTATTAAATCTTTTTCATCATTTTGAATACTTAGGTCATTTTTAATACCTTAGTCATCTAAGTCCAATTAAATTAAAGTTTATGAATTTTCTTTGAGGCAAGATATAAAATAAAGTAAACCTTTTAGATTTAGATAAAAAGAGAATAAGCTCTAACGGATTATACCTAGATTAATTAACTACRTCGATAAAAACTCTAATTAAATAAAAATAATGTAACTTCACATTTAAATAAACAAATTCACACAATAATGCAAAAAATAAATAATAAATAAGAAAATTAAATTATTRACTTTCTAATTGACACATCAAACGTTAAAAATTATATTTTTATAAATTTTTTTTACTTGAATTCAAAATAATTGAAGTTAAAAATTTCAAATATTAGATAAAATATTTATTCTCTTTGTTTGGACATAGCAGTTGCAACTCTCACATAAAAACATATGCATGAATCGTGATCATCACATATGTCTTTTTCTTTATTTTTTGTTTTTCTTTCTCATGTTTAAAGAAGCAATTTTATGTATATTTTAGTCATTTTCATGCCATGTTGTCAAACTTCTGGCTTGATGATCATGAGACAATGAAAATGGAGTAGAAGGAGGTGTCTACACTTGGGTTTTCCGGAGTCTCATTGTTCGACTCACGGTACGATGGACACACTTTTAAGTTGGGAGTGCCTATTATCTTTTATTATATGACATGTATAACTTATTGCATGTTTCTTTTTAATTGCACATTTTTCTATTCCACTCTTTAATATTAATCGGATCAAGATGATATATTATTAAATTTTTTATCAAGTTRTACTTTGAYTGATATAGTCRAAAAGTATATTAGAAGACTTAGAGCCTCTCTTTCCCATCTATTAACTTAGTTAACTTTTACAATAATATATACTATTTTAAAAAAATTATAACAATATTTATAAACACATTATGCATTATTATTCACAATAATTCATATAAAGAGAGACTATTAAAAGATTCGAAATGAATAGCTTTATATAGGTAGGTATTGACTTATTAATAGCTTACAAATTATACACAATACAAACATATATATAATATGACRATYAAATCTTAGATTGTGTATAACTTATAATCTAGTCACAAATTAAAATTCACTTATCATAAAAATTTCCATTTGAAATATACGCCTTATATTATATTTAATAAATTTATGCTACATTGGATATATATTTAGCGTATAAATAATAATTATGGGTTATACCCATATTATTATTTGCAATTATCTAATTAGGAACTTACAATATGTAAATTGAATCTTAAGTGGTCCTTCATGTCATGAATCATGGTACAAGAGTTCCTGAACCTTAACAGAAAGGATAATCAAATCTTCCTTGCATATGATTTAGACAGCGTTTGGATTGATGGAAATTGGGAAGTAATAACTACTACAGTAAACAAGATCAAAGCAAAACAAMAGCAACACTTTGTAATAAAAATCTAATACCATACAAAAGGCATCAAATTAAGCATACTAATAACGTCCATCAGCATGATGAAAACAATGAATCAGAAAAGCTTGATAAAAACAAAATAAATACATTGAACCTCTTCATTATTATTAATGTTCCTGCGACCGGAAAAGGGGAAAAAAAAAAAAAAAAAACTAGTGCTAAGAGGAATTTATTTGGTTAAAAAAGAATTCTAAGCTATAAAACTAACAATAACAATTACCCTTAAAAAGAGAGTAACAATAACTAGAAAAACTCGAATAAAGAACCGAACACCCAAACGATCTTCTTACTTGAWGAAGACAATGCGAATTGATCGAATATCTCAAGTACATGAATCACCTTTATTTACAAGATCAAGACCCTAGATAATCATGCTCTTTTCTTATTCATGTCCTGGACAAGCTGGCGCATTTGGAATCTCCAAAACAAGAAATAAGCAAAACCCAAACCAATCAACACAAACATCCAAACATGGTCTTYMTGTCTCTCCAAATCCGTCTCCACCTCCACAATACTAAACACRTCCCTATCTGCATTGTCCGACATACCCTCGTTCACACGCCCGTATAACACATATACCCTGTCCTCATCTCCTACTGCCACTGCACTCGCCTGGCCTTCAGCATCAATGATAGTTTCGTCGAACACCACCCCCTCACCCCAGCTATCGTCACTCTTCACATAGTACAGCTTCTCCTGACTCACCACCATCACAACTCCATCGCGTCTAACGGCCATTCCGTCTCCTCCCATTAGGTCCTTGTTCAAGATTACCGTTCGTGCCCTTCCGTCATCAACGTTGACTTTGTATAGCTTTCCCGTGTTTGACTGGACTACCAGTAAGTAGCCTTTCGAATTGTAAACAACCCCGTTCAAGCCACAGAAGTGATACCATAAGGTGCGGTCCACGGGATGAGATTTGAAGACATTCGATCGAGATAGGACAGAGGCTTTCCCTTCGCTGTCGACTTTCCATATCATGTCRACACCTGAATTTGTCACATAAGCATTTCCGGAGAAATCGACTGCTACGTCGTTGGCGACGTCGGATGGATTACTCTCATCGTCAACGGCAGAGCTGAGCGGTGTTAAAAAGAGACGGCTGCGAGAGGAGATGTCGTATGCTGCGACACCGTTGAAGACGGGGGAGGATTTGGTGGCAGGATTATGTACGGTGGCGAGGATACGGTTGCCGTGAAGATCAATTGCGAGGCCGAGGACAGTGGAGTTCGGAGGGAGGGAATGATCAAAGATGAGCGTCTCTACGATCCCAGCATCAGAGACGGTGACGACGGTGGGGTGGCGGAGGGAGCTGAGTACAAAGTGTTGAGCTTTGGAATCCCACCTCAAGGACTCGGGGAAAAGATTAGGCGATCGAAAATTGATTATGTGACGATTACGCGCTACGGTAGGAGCCACAAAAAATACGGAGAGTAAAATCGTTATCCTGATGATATTGCCGGCACCAACGAACAAAGATGATAGGGAGAGGGAATGTCTCCCTCTGTCACTCTCCTTCTCATCCCGTTTTATTCTCCCTCTTTCTCTCTTTCTACCATCTGCACGAGGCATTACAAAGTGACTTCCTACCTGTCTTTCTCTCTTTTTCAACCTGCACGAAGCATTACAAAATCAAATCCCTAATCCAAAATCAAACGAGTCTAATAACAAAAGGAAAAAAAAAAAAAAAAAAAACAGTAAATTTGATGTAACGAAGTTTACTCAAATCACAGGAGTTTTATTTGACTCAAATTTCACCAATTACCATATACTACATCCGACATAAACAAGGAAAACTAAAAATAGACTACAAACAGTAAGCTTTTTATTACCCTCTCATGAAGTTTAACTTATTCATATCAATCCAGCCACTAAAGGGTCAGTTGGTAAAGAAGCAGGAAGACTCCTCTCTCTTTCTCTGGAATGCCAATGGCACAGAGCTACGCAACCATATGAAAGAGAGAAAATAAAGGGATTATGCAAGCGTTTGTTTAGGACCACACCAGAGACCTTGGATCCCCGATAGCAAACGTTTCTACTTACTGAATACCGTTGTGCTATTTTATGGTTATTAGGGAATATTTTTTTGGTCTAGAACTCTCGTCATACTCTAATTACTATTATAAGATTAACTAAATTGGAAAAAATATATTTTAACTAAATTGGAATAAACTGGCCATGCTGATAAACAAGTGATACTATCTCGACCGTGATGACGTAATACCCTTATGGAAATCTCTCCAAACAGAAAGAAGATAGGAACTAGAGAAAGAAATATAAATTAACCATTAATCTAATACCACTCCCAACAGAAAAGAAGAAAATGAACTTATTTAAACCTTAATGATTAAATGCACATAAAGGAAAACAAATTCTCATAGTTTTTATATGTTCAAGATTGTTTCATAACTAGGCCATTACATATGGTATTCCAACCAACACCTTCAGGATTTTCATCCAAAAAAGCAAAATGAAATTCAATATACAAAAAGCATTTTCGCTCAGAATTTGATAGAGTTTCTCCCTGCACATAATCAGCTATTTTACTCCATAGAGTACTCAGTCTGCTTTCCAATTAATTCATTCTCAAGTGGAATAAGTAAAAACAACAAATAAGATACTTTGGTACAAGAAGTAAACTTAAAAAGGTGCAACAACCCTACCCATGAAAGGAACTTACATTAGAGGGGTTTGGAAGTGAGACTTTTGTCTATTCAAAGAAGTAGCCAATTCCACCCAACAAGTTTGCTAGAGCAGCCTTACCAAGACTGACAGATTTGGAATCAAGCTGAAAAGACCAAATGGAAGGTTAGGCAGGTTTTCTTTTATGCAGAATAACTTTTGCCTACATTATTAACACCAAACAATTGAAAAGATAAGGCAATTCATTTAACCAAATACGATAGTAAATTGTCTCATGTATACATTATTGGAACCATCCCACATGATTCACTTGCAAGATAAAGCTGGAAAGTAACAATTCGCTCTAGCCAGAACAAAATGCTAATACTGAATGCACCAGGAGCACTCTAAAAACAAGACCCAGAAAAGCAATTTTCAGTTTTCACTTTCCCAGGAAAACAAATAACCTCTCCCAGTAAAACAAGAAGAGAATGTAGAGATTGGTTCAATTCCCAGAAGATTTTTCTTTCCTGCTACTATTCTGTTTGCTTTGATCGAACTTTTTTACCAACACAGTTTCTATATAGAATTTCTGCCCCATTCAATCTCTTATTTCCACAAAAAGAAGGTATCTGATATTTTTCATTGTATAAGCAGCAAAGAAAGGCCTAAGTGCCTAACACTCAGAACTGGAAAATATTTATTAATGGAAGCTTCTTTTATCAAGTAAAAGAGATTGAACAGACAAAATAGATGCATGCATGCATATGCATAAAGAGTAACATAATTGAAAATAGGAGTGAATGATGGAATGTATTTGACAAAAGCAAAATTTCCTCAGGTGCGTTAGTGTAACCAATTATAAGAACTAGAAACTTTGCATACATCTCCAGACGAATGTTATCCTAAGTAAAATTTTAAAAAGCATATTGAAGAGTCAATAGTTTTCCGCAATTAACACTCTTCTATTCTTTCTTTAATTATTATTCCATTTTTGATGAACTCTTTTATCCATTTGACAGCTATTCACATATACCGAGCCCCAAATTTACAACCTAAACCAACTCCGGTATACCAGTCTCTATTCTCGTCATGCTGAAACATAGTGATCTAATAATGACTTCAAATCTCACAAGTGCATATGAGGTCAAGTCTTATCAATCAATTTTTCTCGAGAAAAACGCACATTTTCTGGTATATTTTGAAGCAACGATTTAGTGGTAATTCATGTGTGTGACCTACTATGCTGAAAAGGAATCCTTTCACCATCCCTCGAAATCCTCTTCTTTCTAGAAATGCATGTACCAAGGAGTCCAGACAATTGAATTCCTTCAAAAACCTCAATGCAACCCCCTCCCTTCCCCCTCCCTTCATCCACAATAAAATGATCGACAAAATATAACGAAGATAAAAGGAGAAAATATGTGAACAGATAACACTTCCTACAACTTCTAACCAGATCGAAGTGCTACAGTTGCTCTGTTAGGCATTAAATAAAGAACAGCACTTACCCAACAACTATGCAGATGCAGGAAGCAGATCCTCTAGGTCAGGGAACAAATACTTGCACAGGCATCACAAGGAACCCCAATATATAGTCAAGGCTATTGCAAGGAATGTAAATGGTCCAGAGACAAATATGCCTCTATATTTGCTGAAATTTACATGTCATTGCCCAAGATAACAGTTTACGTTACCGGGTGAATATTTTACATAGTAGAATTTCTCTGAACTCACATAGCGTCAGCTAATTTCCAGAAAATCAAAATCAAATTGTGTACCTTAAAATTTGAAAAGCCCCGACCGACTCTCTGGCTAGACTATACGCACTTGCGAAGGAATTGATTAACAGAAGAAGGCAGGGATTCTGATTCGGGTAGAGATAACGATTGGAACAGAACCAATCGAGAGTGAACTCCGGTAAGATTGTAAACGCCCCTTCTCGTCGTGATAGGCAATCTATGTCAACAGGGAAGAAATTAGAAGGAAGGCGGTGGCTAGGGATGGCAGGAGAGGAATTGCAGAGAGAAAGAGAGAGAGAGAAGAAGCGGGAGAAAGAGACGAAGACGGGATTTGAGAGATTGGAGATGATTCAGCAGGAGGGAGAGAGAGAGAGAGAGAGAGAGTGGATTTGTGAAATTGGTGGGGATGATTCAGGAATTGAAGAGGTGGATGTCGTCCAATAGGGGGAACGATGTTCTTTCCCGGTAGTTTCATTTTTTCCCTAAATTAAAATTATGCCATTTGGGAGGAGAGGAAAAAAGCACCACCACTCCGGCAAGGTGAGATAAAAATTGCCAACGCACTTTTTAATGTTATGAAATAGTTCTAATTAAAAAATATTTCTTAAAATATTTTTCAAAATATGCATTTATATATGTATTTCTAATAATATACATATATATACGATGTCCTAGTTGTATATGTCAACTATTCTCTACATTCTATATTGAATTAATATGAAATATTCAATTAGGAAGGATGGAATCTGAAATTTTGTTGAATTAATTTGTATATTTAATTACAAGAGATTGCACTTTGTGGATGATATTTCCTACGACAAATTGTATATATTAACCACTCTCTAGTCTTTATGATAAGTATGAAGAGTATAATCAACTTCATTCAATATCGTCAAGGCTTAATTTAAGTAATGTCACTCTTGCAATACATTGGAGAGTAATAATTAAAGTCTATTATGTCCAATTAAAATATATTGACTATTGACACATTAAATTAAATATTATTATTCTTTAAAAAAATAATTAATTCTTTGTAAATTGAATGATGATATTTTAAAAATTATATAAAAACATAGATGGAAAGAATCCATTAATTATTTCCCAATAGATATGAAGCACATTCAAAAAAAAACTCATCGAATGGCATACTTCTAAAGAAAAGGTTAAGGAATAGATAGTTCTCTAGAGTTAAGCTGCAACTTCTCTCAAGAGCATAATAGGGAGGGCAGACGTTGTAACGGAAAATGCCTGTTTCTCGGCACCATTCTGGCAAACTACCAGCAGCCACAAATCCAAACTAGCCCTCATCAGATCAAGTAGCTGACAAACACTTAATTCAACCATAGATCACTCTAATATGGGGTGATGATACATCTGCCCATCGAGAGAGGTCTCAGCTTTCGATAGCTTGCATTTGAACAGAGAACAAGCCATATTTATACACTGGTATACTCTTGTCTACGGCTGCTTGATGTTCAAGACAGTAGCAATTAAAAAGATGATAATACTGGCAGGGTACAAAAATTCTGACCCGTCATGAGATGCTCTACAACTACACCCATGWCATCACAATCTATGCTGCCATCCGGGGATGAAGATTACAACTAAACAAGAATTTTCAGCAGTTCAAAATGCAGAAAAAGAATATTGTTACCATAAATGCCTCTTATTTTCCCTCAAATGTGCAAAGAAATTCTTTAGCTTTGCTCGTTTTACCAACAAGCAGGCCGAAACCAAATTAATGAAGCAGAGAAATAATTATTTCCTGATTCAAATTGCTCCACAAAAACCCAAACAAGAAGAAAACTTGGTTTTTAGTTAACAACATCGAGCACCAGCTTCCTTGACTTGAGTACAGACCACTTCATGCGTCTGTAATAACCAGCTTGAAGAAGTGCCAATGACAGTACAAATATCCACTTGAATCCCATCTGCAACAGTATACAAGTATAAGGAAATAAGCCAAGTCTTAGTAGCTGTATTATTCCTAATGTTAAAAAAGCAACCTACCAGCTTCCGTTCTTCCATCTCTGGCTCTGCAGCCCACGACAAAAATGTCACGACATCTTTCCCCATCTAAAATTACCCACAAGAACAAAGCACGAGCTTAAGAATAACATGTTAATGCATATACTCTGCACATTCAAATACAAGAGTCCTCTGTAGCAGACGACCAACCTGAGCTTCTGTTGCAGGAGTACCATCTTCATACTCGACTGCACCATCATTAAGCATCTTGGGCATTGCAATTGCACCACCAGGGAAGTAAGGATTATAGTGCAATCCTTCTCGGATCTGAATTACCATTGAAAGCCAAATATGAGTCTTAATGGATCACTGAAAGTCTACACTAAAGAAAGAAATGGATCCAAGGAGAAATCGGAGAGGGACTGGATAAAAACCTACAGCAATTAACAAAGAAACTTGGTCAACCGTGATGGATGGATGGCTTTGCTCTTTAAGAAAAATTTAGAGAAGGGGTCGCTCAGACCAGTTGAGATATGCGTTTAATTATTGTACAAACATGTATTAATTCAATAACCATAGCCATCATGAAAATTTTAAGATTATGTTTGAAAGCATAAAGAGTTCATGTTCACTTTGGTTCCAAAGTTTCAATATAAGCACAGCGATTTCATTTAAAAATAAAAATAAAAAAATTAGTAAGCACAAGGAGCATGTATGATTTTTAACCAATTATAAAGACAATATAGACTCCAACCAATTTAAGTGTCATTTGTGAGCAGAAAATTACAGATCAACAATTGTTTACAAAGAGAATTTTTATTTTAACACATACTAGACCATTTTGCTCCATGATTCATCCAATCAACTTGGTTGATCGTATCAAAAGACATCATTAAACTTCTTAGTAAGCCAAACCCAAAACTGCCGAGCATTAGTGGAAACCCRTTCCCTCTTCACTCGTGAAAACCATAACAATAAAAAACCATCTGAACCAAGAGCCCTATCTCCACTTATCTTTGCCCATGGGGCAAGTAAATGGTATTTGACTAAATATCCAACTCCAACTTGCATCACCGAAAGGCACACGCCCTTTTAATCCTATACTATGGGAATAGAAGCATATGGAACAAGCCATTCATTTTAGGAAACATATCTCCCTCATCACCTCCTCCAACCCCCCTCCCTGGCGAGCCGCCACACATGTGGGTATTTTAAGAATTACTGCAGTGAAACACAAAATTGAGCCCTGCTACAGCCTATGAGCAGCAGAGGAGTAGTGGGGATTAATGTCCGAATATTTATCGAAAAATAATTTATTTGACGTATGGCTTGGATGGAATGGTGAATTCGTAGTTCCCAAAAGAAAATCGAGCGCATAGTCCACCAAATATCTTAATACTTTTATCAAACACTAATTTGTAATATTTTTATATTCTTCAGAAAAAAAAATGCAAAATTTACAGTTGACAATTCAAATTAAAGAAAGTTATCTTAAATCTCCCCAATTTAAGGCATTGACTTAGTTCTTTTCTGACCTTTTTCTATCTATTATTAGATCTCTAAATTCTTTGCTTTAAACTGTGATAGAATTTTAAAAAAAGTAGATTAAAAGATTATTTCCATTTTTTTCATTCATATTGGGGTTGTTGCATATATCAATTGTGTAATAAGAGATTGATTGACTTCAAAATCATCCTTTTCTCTTCTAAGATAAATAAACAAGTAAAACGCAGGTACATGTTCTTCATTTTATCCTCTTACCTTTTAAGTAGTAATTAATTCTGCAGTTACAAGCACAATAGTTGTTTTTCAAGGCAACAAAATTGACTTTACCCTCTATAAATCGTATGTGTCCATATCTTAAAATTAAAATCCAACAATCAAATTGAGAATTACAACCTATTGCTATTCTACAAAAACATTAGGTCCAGTAATCTTTACAAAGGGAAAAGTTAACAATCAATGAAGATATTCATGGACTTAAATCTTTAGGAAGAGAAATAGACAGTGGGTTGAAATATTTGAGTATGAAATTATCTGCATGGCATGAAAAATTTAAGAATCAAATTTAAAATTACAACCTATTGCTATTCTACAAAAAACATTAGGTCCAGTAATCTTTATGAAGGGAGAAGTTAACAATGAACGAAGATATTCATGGACTTAAGTCATTAGGAAGAGAAATTGACAGTGAGTTCAAATATTTGAGTATGAAATTATCCCTCAAGCATGGCATATACAAGGAAAGAAAAACTCCTCGATTGTGTTTCCTAAGTTCATTTTAATAGGTGATATGTAAATCTTTACTGCGGTCAAAATGAACAAGTGCATTTTGCTAGCTTATAAGAAAATTCAAATAATCAATGACTTAAAGGAAGCAATCCTATCAATAAGACTGCTGGAGGGATATAGGACGGAGACCAACGATGCAATAGAAAGAGACTACAGGCACCTCCACTCGATCAGGTCAACAAAAGAGGCAAAAAAAACAGAAAATCAGTAACAAAGAACAAAAAGATCACATTTTAGCATATTTTCTAAAGAAACAGGCATGTAACCTTCATCGAACTTGCTATCATCAGGATTTATATCAAAGAAGAAACAATAGTTACTTGATAAATGATGAAAGATCCACATGCCATTAACTAGTAATTCATCAACCAAATGATAAATGATGCATTTCTAAGTAAAACTTACTGAAACACCAGCAGGAGGATCACGGTAACCAGTTAAAAGGGCAAAGACGTAGTTTTGGCCATTGTGACGAGCCTAGAGGAAAAAGGAGAGAATTATATTATGTAAATAAACAAGACTGAAGTTGAATTAAGAAAGCAAGCTCAATAAAATACTTTGGTAATAAGACTCAGGTCTGGAGGATAGGCTCCGCCATTGGCAAATCTAGCTGCAGATTCATTTGCATATGGCTGTGGAAAACGATCGCTCAGCTTCCCAGGGCGAGTAAACATCTCACCCTCATCATTAGGCCCATCAACCACCTCAATCTCAGCTGCCATAGCTTTTGTTTCCTCCTCTGTATATGCCACGCCCACCAAATCTCGATATGAAATCAGCGACATGGAGTGGCAAGATGCGCAAACTTGTTGATAAACCTGGTGGCCCCGACGGATCCTGTTTGCAAAAATTACCAGAGTGCATCAGCTGCACCATACTGAGCATATCAACCTAAAAGATTGATACATATTATGCTTCATGCTGCCTAACATCTGCATACCTAGAAATGCAATGCCTGGAATTTGTTCAAATTTGGCTAATGGTAATTCAGATATCTAAATAACTACCCATGACCAGTAATTTCCAGAAAATGGTGAGAAACGGTTGCAAAACTGAACAAGTTTCACTAATTTAATTTGGTAAAAAGGATAATGCCACTTCTGATGTATGATATCCCACCAAATTGTCTATAAGTATCATTTCAACTAGGCTTATCACAGCCAAATGTCTTTCATGCAGGAGAAAAATCCAATATTTTTCGGCCAATTTTTGTTCATTTGGTTGCCGACTAGTCTAACTAATACTGTTTAATACCCAACGAGTGACCATAACTTTTTGGTTTTTGATCCTGATATTTAAAACACCAAAACAAAACCCACCACATTTGAGAATTATCAATCAATGCCCTTCCGTAAAAATAAAAARGATTAAAAAAATCTATTAAGCCCTAACGGAAGCCAATTTTTAGGGGCATTTTAGTCATTCCAGTTTGAAAATGAAAAAATAAAATTGAATAAAAATTTTCTTTTTTGTCTTCCAAAATATATTAGAACAATATCTTTTCCATATTAAAAAATCATTTATTTTCAGATTTTTCCTTCTTCTTCCCCCCTTCCTCCTCCCCCAAATCATGGCTGCCACCACCACCTCCATCAGGACCCCATCTCTCTTACCCTTACTGAGATCTCCATGAAAAACTCTAATCCTAATGGGGGCCAAGTTTCAGAGGCTATGAGGTTGATGAGTGACAGAATGGTGGCATTGGAGATAGAAGAGTGGATGCTGATAGTGTTCAAAATGGGATTTCAGGCGCAAGAGGTGCGGTGGCTGAGATCAGCAGCCACCCAGGTGATGGTTAAAAAGCTGCTAAGTCAAAGAGATCAGGGTAGGAAGATAAGAGATAGATGATATCGATGGCGAAAATGTTTGACAGGAAGCAATGCTGCGGAGAAGAGGAAGACGAAGAGAAGAAGAGAGCAAGAGGGGAAGAAAGGAAGGGAGGAGAGCGCAGCAGCAGGCAGCTGTGGGTTTTGGGAGGAGGAAGGGAGAAGAAGAGAAAAGGAAAAAAAAGATGGAAAGGTTAGGATTTCTTTTTTTAATTTAATTATTATTTTTGGTAAATAAATAAAGAAAAAATAAAATGAAACAAAGTCTATTTAAAAATTCATTAAAACTTTGGACGGGATGGCATAGTTCAATAATTTTTCAAACATGAAGGGTATGGATTTAGTGTTTTAAAGGTCAGGGTCACCCAAAAAAAAAAGAAAGAAAAGAAAGAAAGAAAGGAAGAATAGAGGAGTAGCAAACCTTAGTGAAAACCAAGGTATGTACCCTAAATGAAAATAGAGTGATGCTGCATGTCGTATGGTAATTATTCTCCAAACAGATGTAAATCCCAACCAAGTTATTCAACTTATGAAACATCTCCCCATTATCAAAGAGATCTTCATATCAATCCAATCAGTTCTCGCTAGAAAGGATTATAACCATGGTTCTCAAGTTTAAAATTCTGTTTTATAGCTAAATGTAATTATCCCATCCTCAAGGAAATATAAGATGCACCTTATGTTTGCTTTATGCAAACATAAATCAGAATTTTACAAACTAAGAGGACAGGGACCTGTATGAATTTAGGGAACAGAAGACTTCTTTGACTGATTAATATGAGAAACACCAGTGAGCTGCAACAAAATCCAATATCCTGCTCCAATCTCCAAACTCATATTCTGTCCCTAACTGGATGCATTGCTCTTGGAATACAAGACACATTCAGATGGAACTTTATCAGGTTAGGAGAGGTTAGCTCTTTTAACAATGCTGACCAAACACTAATATACCATATTGCAGTGCAACAGATGTCAATGAGAATCATTACAATGCTGAACAAACGCTAAAACACCACAATGCAGTACACATCCAAGACAGCAGTTAAGGGACAAAGATATTATATATGAAGAACTGAGATTATCTTGGTCATCTTAGGTATTTAATCTGAAAAGACGGCTTAAACTAACTAGTGATTCCATGTCATACATTCAAAGCTTGGTCATTGTACCACAAAAGAGCAGATAGTGAACTGAAGGAATAAGAACTGGAGAAAGTACTAAGCCCAGGGCATCTAGCTCCTGATAAGTTGCTCTGCCATTGCAAGAGTAATTAAATTTTCAAAAGATTCCATCCAATATACTTTGATACGAGTATATAAAGTAAAAATTGAAGTATGAGTCAAAATATATCAGAAACTTACGAGGCATGGTCATATGAGCTGAGAATTCCTTGATGTGGCCAAGGATAGTTTGGAACTTCCAAACCATGTTCAGCCTCATCAGCAGATGCTATTGTTGCAAAACTTAAAAGCCCTGAAACACTTGCACCTACTAGTGCCAATGCTCTCATGGACTTCATGCCACCAGACCCAGCTTCTTCTTGACCTTTCTTGGAAATAAAGGATGACAAAACTGGAAAGGCCTGCAAAGAAGATCAGGAAACGGTAAAACTTAGTAATCTTAACTGGCAGTTAACAACCAACACACTTAATATCAAATATCAAATATAGCCACAAATTCATTCCCACCTACTAAGTAACTGAAGACCAGAGAATTTGGTTGATGCAAATAATTGTAAAAGCTAAGAGCAAAAAGAAGTTTGTTTAGCTCAGTGAAATTTAGTACATGTAAAGCAAAAATAATTATAAATGTACACAAGCTAAGAGGAAAACAAAGTTGGTTGTACTAAATTTATGCATACCAACATAAACACAATAATCTTGTTCTTTACTCCTTGCTCTTAGCTTGTACACCAAATATGGAATTAAATTTTGCCTCTTGTGCTTAGCTCAGCAATTATTTAATAATTGAACAAGCAGATGCTCTGTGCATGTACACCAAATGTCTTCTTCAAAATATCCACATACGTGATGCACAAAATATTTGTTTGGCTCAGTAAACTGATAGTAGTAGATTAATAATGTTATTAGGCATATTACAGGCTTCTAATTTTACTATCACACATGTTCATAGGCAAGTTCATCCAACTATTAAAATAGCTCGAGGAAAAGTAAGTATATATAAAGCAGAGTGATGCTTTCAATGCAGCTTCAACAGGGGCTTTTAACAGTAGCATCTGTTTTAGGCTAGATTTGCAACCAATTTGCTTTTTTAGTATGGTCTTCCATTACACACTTCAATTTTTCTGTTTTTCATTATTCTTTAATGTTTGGAAGTTTCTTGAAGAATTCTTTCAATTGTCAACTAGACAAACAACATAGATATATTTGGTAAGCAATTAGATATGGTTTCTCCATAGTAACACAATATTAGTATTTCAACACAACAGTTTTGAAAACGAGAAGAAATTATATTAGGGTTTTCGTAAGCTCAGATTTGAGGATTTCCTAATCCAAACTAAACTACAAATGAATAAGCAGTTCTGAAACTACATTTTGATCTATTTGTTATTCTTATACTCCCAATTTTATATTCTCTTCCCTGCAGATATTTTAGTAACACAAAGTTTTTATCCTCGTGTGTGGTCATGAAGCCCACTGAGTGCTAACTTCAATCCTCATCTCATCCCCTAAAATACATAGAGAACTCATTTACCTTTACAAATTATTATTGACGATCCAGAATCAATCCTGGTAGCAGAACAACCTATATCCACATAACTGTTCATTGGCTATTCAAGTAATCCATGTACTTTTCTTTCTCAACTTGCACAGCATAAGATTCATTGAAAACACAAGGAATACATTTCCTTACAAGTTTAATTCATTTGCCTTGGTGTATAGAATTAGTGGCATCATTTGGCCATCCAAAAACTAAGTTTCCCTTTAAGTATAAGGAACAAGCTAACAATTACTAGCATCAAGAGTAACCAATTTTAGATACCACAAACAGCAAATTAATAATAAAAAAATTAAAATTAAATAAATAAAATCAACTCATATAAACTTAAGCTACAATGAAGGAGCAAAATTGTAATCTAAGGAATAAAGTAGACCATAAAGGATGTGCATCGATCAATTTTGATATACCAATAAAGCTACACGGAAGTACAGCCATGAATTTCTCAGACCAAAGAAACGGTGGAGCAAGAGAAAGTGAAACAATAAAATTAACCAGGTTGAGAAGAAAGGAAATATAATGAGAATATCCTTACAGTGGTTTGTGACTGAAGCTTTTCCCTTAAAAACCTATGAACAGCTCTACCTCCAACTCCAAACATTTTAGTGGCAACTGCTCATAATCAGCGAAAACCATAAGTCAACAACAACGTCAACAAMATTTAAGCAATTCCAAGATTTAAATTTTTTTCCAACAACTCCCAAGATTTCATTTTTTTCTCATAATTCCTAATTCAGCATCGCATCATTCCCAAGATTTCAGCCAAGATTTAACTTTTGAAACAAGTATTACTCCTCAACCCCATAATTCATTGTCATGTAGTCGTGTGATTGAAGCTTGATAATGGAATGGCCCGCCTTTCATATAATCCTATACCGCTGTAAAGTAAGGGATTCTATAGAAAACTGGTAYACGACAGAGGGATTGGCTGGCTTACTATGGGAAAGCGGAGGGTGTCCTCTCTGGGTTTTGCTCTCAATCTGGATTGGATAGGAACTCAAAGAATCSCCCTTTTGGAACGCATACCATAATGGTACCCTACATTGATTCGCCGCCTTAGTGGATGAATTCAGAAGCAAACGTAGGCCCGGTAAGGATCCGCAACTACAAGCTCTCGAGTGGGAACAGGTTTACTCCAAACACTATTTTCCAAAGCCTTCGGAAATACACACTCACAAGCTCGTAGGCGTAATCACACATTAGATCGAAATATCTCGTTTKTTTGTCCGCATAAGAAAATGACTGGATGCATGAATACCAAGAGGAGTTGAAGAGTATACCTGGAAGCGTCACGGTAAGGACGAATGGATCGGAAAAAGCCGATGATGATAGAGAGTGCGGCGTTCAAGAGAGAGAAAGCAGCTGGGGTAGTAAACTTTGGAGAGGGCTCTCAATCTCAAAAGAAGAACGGGTTACCAGAGAAAAATAATTACATATTATAAATATTGCACCCGTTSCCATTTTAATTAGGTATATTATACTAATACCCTCTAAGTTTATCTTATACTCTGTTTGCCTTTGGATTTTCCTTACTTTTTCTTTTAGGAGAAATATTAAATTAGACTTTTGTTAACCTTTAATCTATAATCTATTTATAACCTATATCTTTTTCTGATTTCATAGGAAAGGAAGCAACGTATCCACAGCGACACGATGCTATCTACACCTTTTATTATTCACTTTTTATAATTATATTACGGTGGTTTGTGATCATATTAATTTATTATTATATTATTATTTTTTCACATAAATACACAGAACACAGTTGCTAATTTTAATATTTTATAATTATTTCCTGTTTTCATATAAATATATGTGACTCTTTTACCGACTTAATAAATACGTAAAATATTTTTCCCTTWAMCTTGATAGTTTTCACAAAATTTCTCATAGTTGGTGGTTTGGGGAAATCTTCACAAACCGTGCAGGGGCAAAGACATGAGAAGGGCTTACTTAAGGAGTCTTTTCTTTAAAAAGAACTATCCAATGGGAGCTTAAAGTAATTTTTTTAATTAAACATTACAAAGTTTTATACTAATTTTTTTAATTAAACATTCTCAAATTTTATTCTAATTTTTTTTACAAAAAGAATTCCCTGTGGGGGCTTGAGCTCCCTTGGTTCTTGACTTGAGGCTCCCATGGTCCTTGCTAGCATCCGCCAGGACCAGCAGAGGAAGCGACACTGAAGATGGACGAAGTGGAAGGGCCATGAGTCTAGAAGAGGTGATGAGTTAAATTATCCTATGAAGTGGAAACATTATTTGCATCTACTTGTGATCTTTTTGGACGTGTAGGGAAGAGTCCAGAATTAGGCTTACTTAGTGAATTTGTTAATTAAAAGTCCAGCGTTTTGTCTTCCAGTTTCTTTGTCTATTTGCATTTTGGTGAATTTTCCTTACACCCGTGCTTCTTTTCTTTTTGTTTTCATGTTAGGTGTTTGTGATATGCTTAATTCACAAGTTTAACCTATTCATTGCCCTCCTTTACCTCCTAGATTGTGAGTATTGACAGAGTTCTTGAACGTATTTTCTCTTTCCTGGCAATCACATAATGAATTCTTTTCTCGTTTAGGTTGGTTTCTTTGCTGCTTTTAATTCCTTCATTTTTTCTTGGGTCACACAGGTTAGGGAGGACTTCAACGAGTGACCCCATTTGTCATATTGATCGACTTTTTTGAATTCTGGCCACGCATGACTGACCTTTTTAGTCTGTGAGCGCTCATGGCTTGGACACTGCTCCCAGTAGCGCTCTGCTTCGAGGCGGATGATACTAGAAATAGTGTTATCTGATTTTCACAAATTCTTTCAGTGYCTAAAAGACATTGCATCTCGTWGCGCGTGGCGTGTCTGAGTGCTTTGGAATTTTGCGTCCTCCATTTACTTCTCGATGCTACATTCTCACACGCCTTTATCGTGTTTTTTATCGCACGGTTAGTTCCAAAAAAAACCCTCCCCATGCTGTAGTAATTAGCATTCTAATCCCTCCTTGTGCTCGCTCTTGTTAGTCCACCAGAGTCACCATCTGTCGTTTGCCACGCCATGAGGTAAGTTGTTATTCCCTTTTTGTTTATTTCTTCTGCCTCATAGCAGGCTAGACTCATGCCTTAAATTATATATCTATTAATAAATTTATTATCACTAATGTGTGATATATATATGTTTGACCCATCAAAGGATGACCGAGTAAGTAGATTCTAGAGTAAACCACAGAATTATGTAAGAAGTGTTCATTCAAAGCCTCTTTTTGTAGATTAACATTTTTTAATAGCTAATAATTAAATTGTCACTTCTATGTTTTTTTTTTTATAGGTCTGTAATTCAAATCTCATGGTAAGCCAGTGTTTAAAGAATCTTTCATGGGGACCATTTAGACGAGTAAAGTATCATTCTATTCATTTTGTCAATGGATAAAGGTTTCACACACATGATAGAAGCATTGAAAAATCTGCTATTAATAGTGGAGTGTGTGTAAAGGGCAATGGGGACTAAAATGATTATTATGGTGTGTTGAAGGATACAATTGAAGTGATTATAGTTGGGATCCTATTCAAACAATTGTCCTTTTCAAATGTGACTGTTTGACACAACATCAAGAGGTGGGGTTAGAATTCATGATAAATATAAGATTGTTGATATCAATCACAAGAGGAAATACCACAYTATGATCCGTTTGTGTTGGCTCAACAAGCCATGCAAATGTATTACACAGCATAGCCGAGCAAAAAAAAAAAAAAATGATATGCGTGATTGGTGACTGTTTGTAAAGTTCGGTCTCRACATATTGTGGATGCTCCGATGGTTGACTCTGCTTACCAAGATGAGGTTGGTCAAGGAGAAGCCACTAATATAAGTAACAAGATTGAAGAAGATCATCCCCTAACCCATGAAAATGGTGAGGTTGAGATAGTTGATCTAAAAGAGGAAGGAGATGATGAAGAAGACGAAGAGGATGAGGATSAGGATCAGGAGGATGAGGAAGAAAAGAATGAAGAAGCGGAGGAAGAAGAATGGGAAGAGGAAAGTAATGATGAGGACAACTAGGTAAATACTATTTAAATTGCAATTTTGAAGTTGAAATTTACGTTTTTTAGAACTAAAATATATTATTTTGTTTATTTAAATCAATGCTTTAAATATAAAATGTCTATGACTGAATTTTTATGTTTAGCTACCAATGTTTTTCCTTGTTATTGCAGATATTTAAAATATTTGTTGATTCTACTCTTGTCATTCGATCGGGTTATTTGTATTGATTGACAATATTCTAGTAAGATGACACTCTTGTACAAAAAAATTACGATCATCCAAACTATAAATAAATTTTTTTTCTTTGTTCTTGCATTCTAATGAAAACTTATGTTTGTTTCACACCTTCTTCTTTTCTGTTCTAGTAGAATGGTAGGAAGAGGTTGGCCCAGATGTAAGCTCATTATTGATGATTCAGTGATGCCTATTCATGGTTCCGATACAATGGAACCAAATGAGACATTCTCACAGATTCCGGACGGTGCAGGCACTGGCGATGCAAGCATAGTGGTTCCGCCTCACAATCTACACATGTTGAGGATTTGGCTTATGGATCAGGTCCCAGCCGTGCAACAGATTCACATTCTAGGGATATAGTAGAGCCTAATTCAGAAGATGTATGGGACTCTATTGGAAGATAATCCTTGTTATGGAACGAGATASGTATGTAATAACATTTTATAATATTTAACTATTAAATTAGTCTATTACAATCTCATTAACTTCTTTTGCACTTGAATTGTAAGGTTTAGCAAAGAATCAACAGTTACACGCAATATGATGATGACCCGGAAGGGAAGATACTAGGGTGCTTGGCCGACATGGAAACGAGTGCCAACTGATGTAAAGGAAACACTTTTTTCGAAATTCAACGTGAATATTGAAGGTAGATAATTAAATAATAATTATTTTCTAGTAAATTGAAGTATAATATGCATGAATAGTATTATTATTACATTTTCTCTTGATATACTATATTTATTTGTTATTATTCATTTGTCATCTTTGTGATTCCATTGTTTCTATCTTATTATTCATAATTATGTATGATGTCATGCTATTTCACTTTGAAATTATTGTTCAATGAATTTGTAACTGATCTGCTACTGGGATCCTAGACAGACTCTTGCCGTGAGGAAGGCATGGTCAACACGGATTGGGAAGCRAATTTTCCAAGGCTTTGATGACGCTAGAGAGCGTAATTTTTTTGCCTAGAATGGATCATGCAGGTGTACTAGGAGTAGATAAAACATAATTATTTGTCCATAAAAAATTTTAAACATAAATCTGAAGCAGTAAGAAAAATTTACATCGAAGGCGGTGGCTCCAATACGGGACTAAGTACTGTGGCTCGATTTCTATTRTGGAGCATGAGGAGAGATGTTATGTGGCTCGTTCTCGATCTTTATATGGTTATCTGATTATTTATGTATGTGTGGTAAGGTACTTTTATATGATGAGCTTTTAATTGAATATGTTGCGTATTGAATATATAGACAAGCTTTTATGCTGAATATGTTAAATATTGAATAAGATGACGGAATTTTGGATTTAATGTATAGTACATTGATGAGATGATAGGTTTTGTTGTGTATTGAAGGAGGATGGACATTGTTAATATGGTTGTAGCTTTTAAGCTTGGAAAATATCCTATTTACAAAGGAAACTCTATCAAAAAATTTTCAAATTCCTCAGTGCATCAACTAAATTCTTTACTTTATCATCATAAGTTGATTGTCGATTTTGCAGGAAAATCTTCACGRGAAGAAAATTTTTCGTGATGAAGTATTTGAACATTGTCACAAACTTCAATGGGACAAAGGCTCTCGAAAGAAAGGAGAGCGRGTGGACTTCTAGGCACAACAAACATATGTAAGAATATGAAATATAATACTTAAACAAAATTTTCCATTATATATAAATTAATGTTTGGTAATTTTGTAGTCAACATTTCAAGAGTCGTTTGATGAGGTCTCTCAAGAGCTGTCCACGATTGGGTCACAGGTGACTCTTGAGTTGCGAGACCAGTTATTTATAGATGCTGCTGGAGGTAAAGACAAGAAAGGTAGGATTTATAGACTTGGCTTGGGTGTATCAYACTAGGATGCGACCCTAGTTTTACATTTGTGTCGATATCAGCTCYTTTATATGAAGTCATGAAAGAACGATTAACTCAAAGATGGAGCAACAAATCCAGTAGCGGGTCGAGCAGCTCCAGATTCAGCTCTAGTAAGATATGGAGCTTATGCTTCAAGCACGATTTGGTACCCTCATAGGAGCTCCTTCTACAGTTGGTTCGTATGCTGATATTAGTGATCTGGCTCATCGTCATGACAAGCACACTAGCGATGAGCCAAGCTCTGGACTTTGGTTTTCTTTTCTAGTATTTTATATTACTTTAGTTTCCATTTCTAGTATTTTGTATTACTTTAGTTTCTTTGCTAATGGATTTTTTTTTTAATTATGATGGATTTTTTATTGTATTAATATAAAGACAATGATATTGTTAGATATTTGTGGTTTAAATATTTAATATTGATTTATAATTACAGTTGTATACAAATTATAAATAAAAAAATTTTGTAAACAGGACAAAAAGAATTTAATTAATTTATTATTTTTCTATTTCCGATAGAATATGAATAATGTTTTTAATTTAATTTTTTAATTTTAAAAAATCCTTTTGAAATCCTTTGGAAATTTTTGACGAATTTCCCACAGAATATGAATAATTTTATTTTTTATTTTTAATTTTAAAAATCCGTTGAAAATCCTTTTGAAATTTTCAATGGACAATGAAATGTTATAATTTTATTTTAACTTTTTAATTTAAAAAATATTCGTGGAAAATTATTTGAAAATTTTCGACGAATTTCTAATGGAATATTTAAAATTTTAATTTGACATTTTCAACGTGCTTTCGACGAAATATTAATATTTTAATTTTTTTATTTTAAAAAATTCAGTTGGAAATTCTTTCGAAATTTCTGAAGGATTTCCAACAAACCTATTTTAATTTTCCTATTATTGTGTTCTTTGGAAATTTTGTTGGAAATCCTTTGGAAATTTTCGACGAATTTCCAATGGACATTTTATGGATGATTTATTTCCAAGGGGATTTTTTCGTTGGAAATCTGTCGTAAAAAATGAATTTCTAATGGATTTCCAATGGATTCGTCCGTAGGATAAAAAAATAGTTTTATTGTAGTGTATGTATTCATTGTAATTTACTTTTATATTTTGGTACTTTATTGATTTTAGGTTTTTTGTAATTTAAGTTCAACCACTGAAATGTCACAARAGGAAGAGTTGCAATTAAATCCTTTTTTAGGATTGTGATATTAATGCATGATATTCGGGGTCTGTATTTTGATGGTCGTTGTAAAAAGCACTAGACACTTAGACGACGTATAACCTATGATGAATTGGTTCAGCAGATTTGTGCGGTTCGAAAGGTTGATGTAAATAGAACCTGGCTGAACTTGAACTTAAGAGTGCCGAGTATGTATGGTCGGAAATAGAAGTTCAGTGAAAATTCTATGAATTGAATGATGATGATGACATGGAGCTCTTACAGAATTTCTCAAGTTGTCACAAGATGTCGTTGGGAGCATGTACACAGGTGGAAATTGTGAATGTCCCCCGCACTAGAGCCCTACCACCTTATGATGATGAACAACCTACTAATGCCGGTTCGATAATGAATTAGGGACATATAGGAGAATATACATCATTGTTAATAGCGGATGACAAGGTTATGAACAACCCAACAAATTTCACTTTTTCAACACTCTTCACTAGTACTTTGGGACAAATGCCTATTTATCCACATTTTTGGGGTCAATTTCAATCATCCAAAAGCAGTGATACATTGTCAGCATCTATGGGGGTGATGACTGTACTTATGATAGGTTTAGACCATGATTTCATCCCACCTCCAAGGAAGGAATTTCTTAGCAACCCATCCATACATCATATGACTGTTGTCACAAATTTAGGTGTAGACAAACCTTCTGACATAGTACCAGAGGCCATAATAGATGCTGAAAGAGGCATATTTCAAGCTGATGGATATCCAAAACCTAATCATGGTCTAGAAATTTTTGAGGTAGAAAATAATGCTGACGATGAGRAAAATGTGTACATTCCACCATCTAACACTCCATCAAATCCAACATCCAACATTCCTAAGGTATCTCACAATTGGAGTGTTTATGAAACATATGGTTCATTTCAAGATATGAGGTCAGGTGAGCAATTGCAAGTTGATCTAGGTGAATTCAGAATTGATTGATGGTTTGAAATAAATAATGACATGAGATTTGATAACAAAAAATAAGCTATAAAATTAGTTTGTTAATGGTCTCTCATCTGATGTAGAGAGTATAAGTGGATGACTGGATGCAAAAAATCAACCAATGAATATCTGTATTCGTGGTATATCCATATAATTCAAAGGAGCAATCATCATCAATGGGAAGTCACAGTTTTCAGTGGAGAATATACTTGTCTTGTACAAACTATGAACAATGTTCATTGTAATTTGGAAAGCCAATACACATTACCCATCTCGTTCGTGACAATCTCGAAGTACATGTTAAAGTTGAATGCCAAGGACCAAAAACTGTTTGAATTGATTTGCTCTTACAAGAAGGGGTGGACTGCATGGAAGTTCTGGACTACAACATTTCAAATTCTGCCGACATATATGCAAGATTTGTAAGATTCAAATCCAGGAACAATTATTAGGTGAAAACACCATTTTGCAGAGTACTAATGATGTAAAGATACTTGAATGGTTATTCTGGGCCAGACCATCAATAGAAGGATTCCACTATTGTCGATCAGTCATTTTAGTGGATGACACATTTTTCAGAGGGGTGTATCATAGAGTTCTTTTGATTGCTAGCACATGAGATGCAAATAATCATGTGTTTCGTCTAGCATTTGCCATTGTAGCTGGGGAGTCATCTGATACTTAGGGGTGGTTTCTACTACTATTGAGGCGCCATGTGGTTGGACAAAAAGAAGTTTGCTTAATTTCAAATCGGCACAAAGGTATACTACATATGGTGTGTCAAATGAGTGAGTGGCATCCACATTTGAAGTACATAGATTTTGTTTATGTCACATCAAGGCTAATTTCAATGTTAAGTTCAAGAATAGACAATTGTTAAATCTTATGTATAGTGGAGATGCTGAGACTAATAAAGTTCAGTGCAATCATAGATGAGATCAAGCTTAGAAATTAAGCCACATTTGATTGGTTGAATGCAATTGATTGTTAAAAGTGGACACTAGCAATGATAGCGGTTATATGTATGGATGTTTAAAAACTAACTTATCTGAATAATTGAACAGTATCTGGAAGAAGGCTCGAATATTGCCTATTAAGATATTGGTGGGATTGGTAGTGGTAAAACTTATGAAATATTTTTCAAATCATTGTGAATGGTTCATCATAGACATCCTTTCACCCCTAGAATATGGAAGGTATTTTCAGACAATAAAAGAAAATCTCATACACATACAGTTCCCCAATATAATTCTCAACTTCCATTATTTATGGTCAAGTCTACACCTATGGGAGATGGAAGGGGTAATAAGATTTGCACTATGAAGATAACTGAAAAATGGTGCAATTGTCATAGGTGGACTGTGTTGGTATTCCTTATTCTCATGCTTTTGCTRTTTGTTGTGAACGGGGTTGCATAACAGATGAGCTTGTTAACGAAATATATCCATAGGAACGCCATTGAAAAGCATAGTTGGATATTTCTACCCGATTCCACATTTTCATTTTGGAGACCGGCATCATTCAACCTTATTCATTATAAGCCGAAATTTAAGGGAAATTCKAGAGATTGTGTTCGAGTACAAGGATTAAAAGTGATGCGGACTATTGACACCTCGATTTTCCTYGAAGATATAGGAATTTGTCATAGAGGGGATCATAATAGAAGAACTTATCTGGGACAACCTTCAGGTGAATTAAGCACTTAGCATGAACATTCTTGTTGGATGATTTCGTTGCATTGTTTTCTTAATAAGGAATCTTTTACGTTGTAACTATTGTAGCTATTTAATAACTATGTTTGTTGTTGTTCTATTGTTAGCTTTTCTCCAACTATATCAGACATTGTTATGTTGTGGGATATTATTTTCTATAAGTTATGACTATTCAATATCAATTTCAATGAAATGTTGATGTTATTGAGAAAATTTTAGCTTTTTTCGATAAGTTATGATAATTGCAGGTTGTTTTAAAAGCCAAGTGCCAAAAAAACACATGTTCTGAATTAAGGCGTGAGACTAAATCGTGTCTTCAAGTGACAAGCTAGGGCAAGCCAAAAGCACCACAAAAAGTAGCAATGAAAAGATGACATATGAAGACGCTAGTTGTGAGAGCGTCTTCTAATGAAACCGAGCGCTTCTCTCAAAATTATCTTCTGGTCATTTGTTGTTCAAGCAAAAATTTGTGAAAATTAGATGACGCTACTTCTAGCAACGTCCTGCCAGAAGCAGAACGACTACTAGTAGCGTCCAGGTTATGAACGTTGGCATCCTAAAAAGGCCAGTCATGAGCGGACAAAATCACAAAAGTTAGGTCAAATTGGGRAAAAAAAAACCTGCCATCCTGGATACCAATGTACTTAATAAGTAGAATGATTTTTGCATTTGATTCTTTATTTGGGTGGCTAATTCATTTAGTGAACTTTTCATCTTTGTTTTCACAATTTCGTTCTTGCCCTATGTGTAGCTTATTCATGGTTTACCTGTTAATCTGAGAATGTAATTCTTTGAGACATTATTCAAACCTTCATAAGAATAATCCATATCTATGTTTATCATTTTTATGTCTTTCTATACAAATGCTGATCCATCTACCTTCAACATTTATATAACATCATTTGTTATTTGAAATAATCGGCTCAACTTCACAAGCCTTCCATAATTGAATCCAAGAGATGGTCTAAAAGATATTACCCATATGTATATGCATATGTGTGTATATATATATATATATATATATAAAATAGCAAACAAGGTCAGAATTTGATCAAGAAAAAAGAATTTAAAAATAAACCCTGACAATTCGCCTGCCCCTGAGTGCATGCCGCTTCAATAGTTTTGTATATTTACTAATTACATGGTCAAGCCTAGTATTTGTGATAGAGTTTTCCCCTCATTTTGGCGTTGGTGTCAAAAAGCTATATAACAACAGGAAACTGCAATACTCCTAAAGTSTGATTGTAACATATTAGTTGGTTGAGCTTTTGCTTTATTAGGTGTTGCTATTATACTATGTTATATAAGTAATAAATTGTATTATATTGATAATTACTTTATAAGAATACTATGCCTATAGTTGCATCAGGATGATCAATTATTTTTGTCTTTTTTCTTGATATGTGAAACTTTTATTTTGATTTGGGTTCGTACTTTTGTCTTTGTGCATATACTTATTTCATTATAATTGATGCCTTAAGAAAAGGTAAATTTCATAAGTAACATGCATACTATCATTTCCTTATTCTTTTAGGCTGAGATTGGATATTACTAAGTTTTGGGTAGGAAAAGCCGGGGGAAGATAGTGATCAAATTGCAGGGTAAAACACAAAATTGAATAGAATTTTAATGTGAAAGCTATGTAATAAGTATGATTATATAATAAGAAAGTAAACAAAGAGAATAAGAGAGAGTACTCTTAGCATCAAACCAAGGAGAAGGGATAAGCCCTAAGAGTCACACCTCGGACAGGCTTTGCACCTTACGTGTGATTGTGTCATATAAAGCATGTTTATTGAGAACCATTTGTGAGCACTTTTTATTCATTGAATAAAAAAACTAGCATACATCAGTTGCTATGGCGAACTCCTCTAGTTTTATAGATTAAAGACAAAAATACGAATCTAACTAGAACTAATGTTTAAGATCTTTAAAGGACAAAATACAATAAGTTATAGCAAAAGTACTCCTGAGATTAACTTAAAGCATATCAATTTTACACTCCTAACAGAGCAATAGGATGTTTAATTACAAAATAGGAAAAGCTACCTGTGATAACCATGTCTTGACTCTAAAAACGCGACCCTGTTTGGTTCCAGGATTTCAAAGGGGAAAAAGGAAAGTGGATTCCAATAGAAATTATTTTGATTCCTTTGTTTGGTTGCAAAATGGAAATAGCAAGGAAAAGGAAAGTAAGAAATTTACTAAGGAAAATTGAATAGAAAAAATGAGGAATGAGGTGTTGCTCAAATTTTTTGTGTGGTAAAAGGAAAAATAGAAGAAAGTTGCATGCATGAGGGATCTTTATCAATTACCAATCAATCCACACAATATTTGTTAATTGTTTATAATCATAGCTGATTTTCTTTTCCAATCTTCTAAATATTTTCTCTTAATCTTGTGATGACATGTTTTATATTTTTATTTTGCTTCAAGAAAATGAATTTAATTATTAAGTCACTTTTACCTTTCAATTAATCCTCCATTGGTTTCATTATATGTGACCCTATTGAATATATTACGATATTAAAAATCATATAGAGTATGATAAAAAATATAATATAGAATATTTAAAAATCTATTTGATTCGAATTAAATTGCAAACTTTGGACCAACATAAATTATAATTTATTTTGTTATTTTATTTTCTTTTAAGTTCCATGCAAAAATACACAACTATTTTTTATTACAAAATATGATGAATGAAGSTATTGTTTTTAATTTTTAGGAAAGTTAATATTTAGTAGTATATATTTATATGTTCTTTTGTTATTTTTATGTGTTCTTACTATTTTTACCGGCTAAACTTATGGGATCAAACTTGACATATTTTGAATTCGAGATCGAAATTTAGGTTCGAATTTCGCTCCAATAGATCTCTATTTTAAGCTCAGTCAAACATATTTGGATAGACTCGAACTAACCAGGTCATGACAAAGTCTAATTGTCCGAAGACTTCCATATGTGCTTTGGGATTTGGCTTTCACCAAGGCCAAGAAAGGTCAAAATTAAAATGTGGAACTGTACTTTCTTTCTCTTTTTTGTTTTATTAAAATAGTTCTTATATTACCACTTAAAACACGTTAGGTTAATTCTTATAGAAAATTGTGACTAAAGCTTTTTTACTATTCACAGAGGAATATTTAGAAATATAAATTTGTATTAATTTTTGTTAGGTTTTAATATATTTATATTAATCTTTTATGCATTAAATATTTATAACTCTTATCAAGCTTATATCAATAAGGTAAATCCAAACTTTGCCCATTTTGTCAAGCCTTGTAACCCCATTTTCTCTCTGTATGGATTAATTTTTGTTTATGTATGTCATTACCATATAACCATGTGAGTACTGTTTTAACATATTTAAGTAGATTTATGAACATCAAATTCATGTCAAATAGTAATATTAAAGGGTATCACTATATGAAGTCTATCTTTATATTTTACTAGTAAATCATTAYTATTATTGTTACTATCTAATTGAGGTTTTATTATTTTATTCAAAAAATAATTTATTAAAAACAATATTTGTCAYTGACAATAAATTGTGTAATGATATAAGGATATATTCTTTRAATAATAAACARTAGATAAGTTCAAATCATGAGTAAATAACCAAAGAATATTCTYAATGATAAAGTTGGAATATAAATGATCAAGCATAAGGCATACATGGAGATAGCGAGAGMGACACAAGACTTAGTGGAGTTTTTGAAATTCCTAAGGATAAAACCTTAAAATAGTGGACGTAAATTTGTTGAACTTGAAATCTGGTGTTTTATCTTGTTTGACTTGAACCTATCTTGCACTACTTCATGTTGATCGCTCATACTTGATCTTATATTCATCCTAGCTAACTCTCCTTTACGAAATCTTCTATCGATTGTGGTTATATTGAATTTGCTTATTTGAACTTCTTGATATATTCTTGAAGAGTGTATTGACTTTTTGTTGCATTTATCTCATTACACTCATTATCGAAAAAGTTTTTAAGATTTAAAAATGAATTCAAAAATTCAATTCACTCCCCTCCTATGTTTTTTCAACGGGTAATAAGGAGTGTTCCATAGTTGATTATAGTTGTGAGGAATTTCGAGAAAGGTTTGTTCCCGATRGAAGATTTGATAGAGCCTCAAAAAGTGGAACTAAATATTTCTCTCTTGATAACATAGTGTTAATAGAATCATTAGAATCATTAGGCTTTCTGATGGAGGAACTAGTTAAATTTTGGTGAGATAATATTGTTAGACGGAAGGATCTACATAAAACATCTGTCTCTTTGATGCATATTTATCTATTGCTCATGATGAAGAAAAGAGTGCTGGTGAATTTTGCTTTGCATATGACAAATCACATGTATTTGGTACAGAGGAGGTTAGGAATAGAAACTTGCCCTATGGAACTGCACTTACAAGAATTTTCAGGGCATTCAACATATCTCTTACTGAAGGAGTGAAACAAATGGAAGAATTGGATGAGGAAGCTCCCAAAAATTGAGATTGGAGAAGTATAAACKGGTTCAGTATTATGCTGATGAAGCCTTGGAAATGGAAAAATCTGAAACACAAGGGAAAGAGGTTTCAAATAGCCAAGAAGAAGAGTGAAGAAGAAAGCAGTGTAAAGAAGAACTTACAAATTGAACGCTTCGATGGAGAAKCATTTGAACATGAAGAGCAAGGAAATGGAGCAGCTAAGGATGAAAATGACGATGAAAGTTGTTTTTTTTTTTTTGGTTGAAATTAATAAGGTTATTTAAATAATTTTGATTTAAAATTTCATAGAATTTAGGACCCGGTCCAATATTATAATTTCTGCATGCACTATTACTATGAATGCGAGATATAATCGCATCAGTTAGTAGGAAAATCTGCTGGATATCTTTTTCATACAATTCTCCTCCATCCATGGTTCAACCTTCTATGTTGTCACTGTTACACCTTCCAGGGAAACTGAATGTTGTGGCATGACACAGACAAAGGACTCAAATGTAAGTTCAGATCCCTCTCCAACTTGCATTATCTCAATGCCATCATTCGCATATTCAGATTTGAATGGATTAAGAGTTTCTGAGACATGTAAGAAGGGCGTATCATCAGCAGAATCATAAAGATATACCTCGTCAACTCTGTAACTGCATTTACCAGGTTGACACTTGAMATTCCAAAGCTTCTTAAAAAGATACAGCTAAAATTTGCAAACAATTATAGCACTGTGGGAAGGGGAACATACAAAGAAAAACCAATTAAACAATTGCCGGGAACAAGAAGTTAGACAGACAATGATACCCTTTCAAGGAGATGAGTTCTGGAATAGACAACCGGGCTAGCTGTAATTTCCTTGAAAATTTTAGCCATCCTGAGAGAGCTGAAGTATCCCGTCATCTCCGTCTTCCCGAACATGGTTGAACTCCTGGGCTGTCTGGAAAGGAAAATTAAGTTAAAGACTTCCTAAACTTATGACTTCAGTAGTTGGGGAAAGGAAAAGAGATGACCCCAAAAACAGAAAAGAAGAGTAAATATACCCAGCTTTCTTAAAACGCACATTGCTAGAGAGCTACACTTACATGATAGGGAATAATTCAAAAGGAATGCATTAGAGACTAGGTATGATGAGACCGATTATTTAACAAGAAGCCAATTAGAAAGATAGCCTGCAGCTTGTGAGCAACAGAAAGCAAGTGATGAGGATGAAAATACAATATTGAAATGAAAACTAATATGTRAAACAATGCATTAAGCGAAAAATTGTTGGGTTTTGTGCTTCCTTTTTATGTGGAAAAACATCCAAATACAAATGTTCTAAACGAGCTCATTGTAYACTAAATAAAAGGTTACTGACTTGCTTTTCAGCTTTGTTTTAAAGTGAATTAGATGAGAGCTGAGAGAAAATAAAGAAGAAAGAGACAGAACAAAAAGAAGAAATTTTACCACTTTTTGGACAACCCAGGCCGCGAATTTATGGCTGATGGGAGAATTATTTGTGAGAGGATTAATATGAAGCATGATTTCCATGCATGAACAATTCTATCAACACATTCACAGGAAACACTATGAACTCCATTCATCATTTGTATTTATTGGATTGTGGAAGGGAGAAAGTTTTTAGCATATATATTAATCCTTGTTGCCTCCAAAACTGTCCACTTCCTCGTTTCACAATTTGGCAGGCTGCAATTTCCGACAAAAGGTATTAGGCCACCTTAAAATGCTCCGACCAGAGAAACATAATACCCATTCAAGGCTGGAATCTAATCCTGTTCTGAAGAATGTTTTKAGTATATGACTCACCGTGAATGATATATAAACCTAACAAGGCTTCCTTTCTTTGCAGCATCAATGATATCATTAGCATTTAGTGAAATTATGAATGCATTCCTGAGGCCTGTACGGAGTCATGCATCAAAGGTTAGTTATTATCAGGTTGCYATGCTTAACGACACAATCAAAAAATAAGGGAGTTTACAAGTGTTAAACTCCAGAAAAGGTAAAAGTGAAATCCATCATAATATGAATGATAATTGTAATCCTATAATGATTAATAATAATATGAATAAATGAATACGACAAGCACGAAAATCCCTTGAATAGGAAAAATGCTAATCATAACCTATGATGATTAATCTCAAAGTTTAAATAATAAATTAAGGAGATTATTAAAAAAAATTGAAAGCGGTAAGAACTTCAAATCCTATTTTGAGATTCTAAATTACTCCAAATCCCTAAAAACCTCTTACATCGTGATATAGCGAAAGTCTTGCTCATCGTGTCGTTTCCTTTTGATAAAATATGYCGTATCCAAAATTCTGACACCGATAACYAAAYTTACAAATTTATCATTTTATCCTTCTTATTCAAAGTTCTAACATCGATAGCCAAATTTGTAAATTTATAATTTTATCCCTCTTCATCAATTAATCTTCAACATCATGAGCGATTACCCCACTTCGTCAATTAATCTTCAATATCATAAGCCATCCGTTATACGTCACTTAACATGCAGAGTGCTGATAAGCTACCTTGATCTTCATAAGTTTGAGACCTTTTCATTGCTTCTTCCAATGATATTATATACTTCGTCGCAATAATCAATGACAAAAATAACAAGGCGTCGTTAGTACATTAAAACAATGCATGCTTATGAAATTCTAGATGTCCATAAAAACAGCAAAACGTTAACCTTCTTAGTATTATACGAATATGACACCAGCTCGAGCAAAATTCTGTTACTATAGTCTTTCCGAAATGGAGAATTAATGTGCTTGAAGAAACTCAAACAGCATACTCATACTTCCTGCGGAATAGTCCGCATGTTCTTTCTCACCCTGACTTTCACATCCATATGCTTTCAGCAGCCATTCTTCATACAGTAGCTTTCACCGCACCTAAACCTCCGTAGCCAATTCACAAGTAGGATATTGATAAAGATCCTCCCATCTATCATTACCAAGCCCAACTATTTCCTTCATCACGAAATACTCTGATCCAATGTACATTACGAATGTGCTAAGCATTCTCGAATGTTCCCCCTCGGGCCCTCCTGCGCATCTATGTTGATATCCGGTAATGCTTCCCGCGTATTGCATATTGGATATGGCACATTTTAATGTAGTAATAACATACATATTTCTTACAGTAGTTCTAGGTTATTTCAAACCGGGGCATGAAAAACAAAAAGGATAGAAAAGATAATACAAATCCCAAAGCAAACTAAAMTATAAAGATAATAAAAATGCTTCTACTACATATACGATAATCCATCCATGTTAGAAGAAGAAAAGCAGTAACCTACAAGGAAACACTAAAAGAAGCTACAACGAATTAATATTACTTAAAAGGGTCTTCATGATATCTTTAAAGTCGCTCCCCGCGGATCCTCCGAGCAAGCTGAATATCCTTGCACATTATAGTAACACGTTTGGCGTGAATTGCACAGAGGTTTGTATCCTCAAACAGCCCAACAAGGTATGCCTCTGACGCCTCCTGCAGCGCCAGGACTGCATGGCTCTGGAAACGCAAATTCACCTTGTAGTCCTGTGCGATCTCCCGAACAAGCCTCTGGAACGGCATTTTCCTGATCAAAAGATCGCAGCTCTTCTGGTACTTCCGTATTTCACTGCACAGCAAAATTATGCTACATGTATCAAAAAACAAGGGAAAGAAAAAAATATTATGATAACATCAGATGGATGGCTTTTTGTTATCAACCGAAGAGCTACAGTCCCAGCCCTGAAGCGATGCGGCCTCTTCAGYCCTCCTCTATCTGGTACTCTCTTAACAGCCTGTTAAGATACCACGATATGAATCACTGAATGAAAGGAGAAGAGTAGACATGCCTTGCAAAGAATATACAGAAGAAAGTGGTTAACACCTTGGTAGCAAGAGTCTTCCTAGGGGCTTTCCCACCAGTGGATTTGCGAGCAGTTTGCTTGGTACGAGCCATTTTCAATTCTGTAGAATCCAAGAAAAACAGGCCGGCAACCAAACAAAGAAATGAGTTCACTTACGAAATGGAAAATGGAAATCTGATCTTAGCAGGAAAAAAAAAAAAAAAAGGTTACCAAAAGTAAAACTGCCAGAGATATTGAAATCATGAAGATTTGATGGCAGTCGGGTGGTAGTTATATATAGGCGGCGACGGTGAGTGGGGGCGATAGTGGGCTTAAAGCGGTTAAATTTTTGCAGTTAAGAGTTTTTTTGACCGTTAACATTTTTTTGTGCTTTTCTTTCATTTTACGGCTTTGATSTCTATACATCCCGGATTGTAAATTATCCGTGCTTGCTTTTGATTGGATAAAAATTTCATTGTTGGCATTCTGGATTTTCCTTTCCCTAAAGTAGCATCGAATAAAAAATTTCGAGTACACGAACTATTTAAGTTAAGTTGAAATTCCGTATTCAGCATTTATTTTTAATGTCATATTGAAAAAAGCTATCGATAATGTTCCACTTAGGCCTATTTAGTGGCRGGAGCATTTAGACCCGTTTGATAAAATTGAAATTTGAAATTTGAATCTGAAATCATAAGTTTGAAACTGAATTCTGAAATTTGAAAATTAATGAAATTTTCAAATGCCAAAAATTAATTTATAATGCCTAAATCTGCTTTTAATAATCTAACTTGAAATATTTTAAAATAATTTCCCTATCCTTGAAACTCTAGAAGCCTTAGGGTTTAACTTCTCTAAATAAAGGGTTCTGATTCACATCTGGGTGAATGATATTCAGAGCTTAAATATTTTCATACTTTCATCTCTACCTCCTAAAGCTTAGGACTTTTGATTCTTTATCTCTTGGGTCTTTGTTAGATCTGATTGAACATAAGTCTTTGTCGGATCTAATTGAATACGAGTCTTTACTAGATCTAATTGAAAGAGTCTCTACTTTCAGTTTTCGAATCTCTACTAGGTTAGTCCCATAATTATTATATAATTTACTTTCATATTACCACTTCAAATTAATTGAAGTATGCAATAGATAAAATCTATGTGACGTTTGTTTTAGTACTAATTTGCAAAGTATTAGTGTTTGTTTTGTATGTTGAGTGTATATGGTTGAATTGACATGTGTATTTTGTTTCCTCATCTTAGTTTGAGTTGCTCTCGACATCTATTTCATCATCTTTTCCATATGTTTAAGAAAATAATATATATATCATCTTTTTTTCATGCACGTGACCATGCTCATTGACCAATGCTTCCATTGTTTTGCTTTCTTTTTAATATTAGTTGAAATCCTATTATGTTAATATTGTGCTCATCTCCTGTTTCTAGTTGTACTGTTTCTTTTTATTATTGACCACTAAATACTTTTGATTTACATGTCTTTCTATTGATGCTTGTAAAAGATATATTTTTTTGTTGTATATTAATATCATGTTTTTCTTTTTATATTCAATTCATTACATTACAATTTACTTTTATTTATTATTATCCAATGATTGTAACACCAATATTGAACTATTACTCCTAAAGTAGTAAATATGATACATGATTAAGATTACATTTTTTTTCAAGAACATCATTTTCATATTCCTGAAAAATATTAAATAATTATTCTAAATTGATTTTATTTACTCTTGAAGAGTATATCATAATCAAAGATTACTCTAAATTAATTTTATTTGGTSTTGAAGAGTTTAATAGAATATTCCCAAAGATTAGTGAACTACTACTATAATCTAAATTTTCATTATTTGCTCTTGAAGAGCTTGATATTATGATTATGATTCACATATGTTTGGAGAATATTTAACTATTGCGCCTGGAATAGTAATAATATAGATTATTAATATTATATGTTTTTGAAGAAAGCTATGCTATATTTATGAAAAATATTAAAAAATTACCCTAAAGTAAGATTTTTTACTCCCAAAAAGTATATATAATCTAAATATTCTTGAACTATTGTTCCTGGAAGTAACAATGTAGTCTGGATTAAYATTATTTGTTCTTRAAGAATATGATATGATGATCTAATATTCCTAAAGAATATTAAATTATTATCTTCAATTAATATTATATACTCCCAAAGGGTATAGTATAATCTAAAAATTCTTGAAGAACATTGAATATTGCTCTAAATTAATTTATTTATGATTTAATATTATTTATTCCTAAAGGGTATATTTCAATCTAAATATTCTTGAAGAATATTTAACTATTATTCTTGAAATAACAATAGGTTGAACTAACTATTATATTAATATATTATTATTGTGCCCCTGAGGTAGCACTTGTTTTGAGAAAGATGAATGATATAATATGTAATTCCTTAAGGAATACGCACAATTTATGTTATATTGACATCGATTACTTTGTAATGACTCTATCATTCAAACATATCTTATCTTTTATTCTTATTGTAGAATTACACACATGGAAAATACTACTCAATGAGATTTGTTGCACTTGACATATTCGACAAAAATTATTTATAATAAGCTCTTAATGCTAAAATTTACCTTAAAGGGTTTTGGGAGACAACAAAAGAAGGAAATATGAATCACAACATGATCGTACAAAAACACCAAATTTCCTTCATTATCATCTTCACAAAGTAGAGTATGTAACTTTCTATCAATATATAGTGGATCTCTATCAAAAATCGATCCAGAAAAAGGCAAACTGGAGATAAAAGATTTTCTTGATTTTAATGGTTTAGTTGATACAATTCACTTACATGCCTCTAATTCTTTTGCTGATCCAACAAGAAATGTTGACCATTTAGTTGGAGGTGGTGTGATAGAAATGAGATTAATATCTCATATTATATATCTTTTAAATTTTTCATGGACATTATTTAAGTATTCAGGGGCTTTCTTAAATATTTGAAGTTTTTACATTTAGACTATTTCATTTGGTTGAATTATTTTTACCTTAATGTTCTTTTTATAAAAGTTTTCAATTACTTTTCTTTACAAAATATTTTGTAGATTTGTAATATGTTGTCGAGATATATGTATTCTGATTGATACATACCATATACTCAAGTATAAAGAGTATGTCTCTCACCTGAAGATAAGATAGATCAACATATTTATACGAATCTCTCGTTTGTAAAATATAATACAAACAGGGGAATATGTAACAAAGAATTAATTTGATAAATTTGACAAAAAAGTGTTACAATTTCTGAAATGTTCTCAAGTCAATAACTCAATCCGTTGATTTTTCTATTTGAAATTTTCTGACGATTTTGCAACTTGATCTCGAAATTTGGAGAGAAATTTGGCTCTCTTTCTTCTAAACTTCTTTCAATACAAATTTCTGGACCTTAATATAGTTTTTTGGATCTCTTCCTCTTATGTTTTGGAGTCTATTTGTAGGCAAAGTGAATTAATTTGATTGGTGAAAGTCAAGTCTAGAAGCGACGTGGCATTACTTGATTCACCGAGTTGCATTCTTAATTTTCATCGGTTGAACCTTGTCATCCTTTAAACGTGCGATGGTTCATTGATCAAGATATCAAATACTCCCAAATTTTAATGGAAGCAATTAAAATTACTCATAATTTTTAAATAAGTTATAAAAATTTTACTTAACAAAATTTTCATATCTACAAATTGTCCCCTAGAACTTGTTCACGGTCACAAGTCAAAGATGAGCCTAGAGTGGACAAGTTCCAAACCAATTTTCCTTGGGCTATTATATTGGATATATTAGAATCATGATGAAAATTTTCTTCCTAATCCTGATACAACTAACTCTCCTCTCTTTTCATCTATATATACACATCCATTAAATAAGCCTTTTTCTTTATACTTCTCATTGTCTCGCCAACTTCAACACGTGGATAATAAGTTCTCCTGTAATACTCGACGCCTTTTGAGAGACATACCAAAAAGAGGGGCAAGAAAGAAAGATAAAGAATAATAAGCCTCTATCTCTTTTTCCTATCATAAACACCTCTTGTATTTTTTTTTGCAAGACTAAAGTGATTTTTTTTCCTTGCTTTTCATCTCTTTTTTTTTTTCGATTTTTTTTTTTTTTTTTTCTTTTTTTTTTTCTTGCGTTTTCTTATTTGTCGTGGGCCGAGTGGTAGTGCAGACCAAAACCATCAGCCCAAGTCCCTTTTGTTGTTTGTGCCTTTTTTTTTTTTGTTTTTTTCCCTCCTCTTGTTGGGCCACGGGAGGCGTAGCCCAAACCTGTGCAGCCCACTCTACTTCTTTTGTTTTCTTRTTTGCTTTGTTTTTATGGCTTAGCCCGTGTCTTCTCCGTRTGGSCTMACTGGAAGCAGCCTAAGCCCSTGGCCCAGATTCTTGTTTGCTGCCCCCCTTTGGTTTCCTTCTCTTCGCCAGCCGGTCRGACATGCRGYACAGGCGGCGGCTTCRAAAGCTGCAATAGTGACAATGAGCTACTTTTGCCTTCTGGCCGAAGTAGCTTGTAGTGGCGGTTGCCCTTTTCTGTCTTCTGTTTCTGAGAAAGTTTGCAAAGGTTCCTTCCGTTCTCCGGCAGTCATGGCCGTGGTTTTATGTCGCCGGAGCTTCAAGGTTTTGCGAAGCCGCTTGTTCTCCATTTGTGCGTATATTTGTAGCGGTGACATGCTGCAATGGTGGAGCTATTTCTGCCTTCTGTTTCTTCTTCTGTGATTGTTCTCCCACACCAGCAAAGATAGAGAAACCGCCGTGAGCTCCTTCTTCTGTTGAGCAGGCTACTGAACAACAAATTCTTGTTACCGGAACGATGAATTGGCAGATAGTAGATAGTGTTCAGTTTAATATTTCCTTTCTCCTCAATAGCCACACCAAGTCATTGATGACACGGCCAAAAGTGGCTCTAAGCTGCTTGCATTTGTCCTACCGATCGCCCGTAGACGATCATCCTCCATGGAGTAGTGGCAATAGACGAAGTAGTCCACATGATCTAAGGGCCAGCTGTGAGAATCCAGGCTACGTGCGTCCTCAAAGTTGGCCTCCGTAGATGACTCTTTCCAGTCCCAAATACTTATCATTTCAATGTGTGTCAAGCACCAGGGTTTTTGATTATCTGCTCCAAGATACCCCACTTTTGCAATTGAAGTTCCCACATTCAAAACCGAGTAACATCCTCCATATGGGATTCCTCCAAGCAAGCAACCTGTTTCTTAGTTTTCCAATCGCAAAGCAGAATCTAAGACTTGCAACCCGCAGCTAAAAGATTATTAGCCTCTCCACCGAGTTACTTCCACTTTCTTTTATTATTACTACTTATTTTAGTAGAGCAAGTTATTTGTTTTTGCAACACACGGTAGAATACCACAGTTCACATCTACAATCAGAACTTTGTTGATCTTAATTGTTTTTACCAAATTACTGATAAGCTCTTGTGTGCTCCAGTTGTACCCAACATGATGGGTTTGTGAAGAATTTCAAGACCTCTCCCTCGGAGGAGATTTTCTCGATTTTTTTTTTTTTTTTCAAGTCTGCGGTAGTTTGCTCCAACGCTCCGTTGGATTTTTTGTTTACTACATCGGCTAAGGCAGAGGCGTAGCTTCCAGCGGCACTGACCGCCATTCTTGACTCCGGATGCTCCGCGATGCGGCTGACACCAACGTGAACAAGGTAGTTAAGGCCAAGATTAGAAGTGAGGGCGGAGTCGACGGCGCGGTCAGAGGAGTCAAGACAGAGGACGAGCTGCCGTGGAGGGAGGTGTCTCTGACCGGCAGGAGCTAGGAAAGCGAGAGAGAGTTGGTGAAGAAACTATGAAATCTCACACCAGAAGTGTCTCTGTCGGTGAAACTATATATGGGAGAAGAAACAGGAAGAGCCATTGCTGATTGAGCATATTTTCTAAGATGGAACCCAGGAAGTTGGACCCCATTTATTTTATTCTTTTTTTTGGGTTGGACTAGGTTCGTCTCCTATTTTTTCTTTGGGCCGATATTTGAGTTGGGTTTGGGCCATGTCTTTTTGCCTTGTTTTGGTTTTTGAGTTGGGTTTGGGCTAGCTCTTTTCTTTTTTGCCTTTTTTTTTTTAGTGTTTGCATTTCGTTTTGACTAAGCTCTTTCCCTCTTTTTTCGGCCGATTTGAATTGGGCTCCCATTGCATTCGTTTGTTTTTTTTTTGCATCATTCTCCCTTTTTATTTGGGCCATCAACTTCCTGGGCCCGGGCTTCATTCTTGCATCCTTTTTCTCTTTTTTTGTTTTTTCATTTTTTTGGTTTCCAGTATTGCTTTTTCAATTGTTTTTAACTCTTCCTTTTTTTTTTTGGCAATCTTATTTCTTTTTTTTTTGCCACCTTTCTATCTCTCTTCTTCTTTTCTTTTTAACAACTTCAACATTCCTTTTTGTTTAAGTTTCAACATACTTTCCCTATTTGAATGTTTTTTGAAGGTTGTGTAATTCGAAACCCGTAGCAAATGTATAAAGGATTTTGAGAAGCCAAAGTGACACGACTTCATCAATTAAAGGGGATCTCAATTTAAATCCATGATTTTGGATGTTCTCCCGGCGATATTAAAATACTTAAATGCGAATTGATCTTTCAATGAGGCGAAATTCCACATTAGTAGATGGTCTTCCTCATGCTCCAAGGAAGTAGTTGACTCATCCTCCGTCTCATCAACTCGAAAAGTCTTACTACTATTATCTTCAACTCATGATGTGAAAACAAGCTCCAAAAATTTTTATCTTTTTTTTGGAGATTACAACCTTGACCAAGGTTCTTGGAAGGCCCCCATTACGAATTTTGGCCAGACTAAGTATACACAAAATTATTGAGAGTGTGGCTGAAGACTATTCTCGTAAAGCATAAGAAGTTACTAGGTGACATGAAAATATACTATGCTATTTAAGCTTCTTTGCTCACATACGATCGCTACAACAATTTCATGCACGCCTTTTGCGAGCTTTGGTGTCCTTCGATGCACATATTTCACTCTTCGATTGGTGAGTTACCTATTTCAATTTGAGACTTGGGGAGCTTTGGAGGTCTTCCTATTCATGGCTCGTTGTATGATAAAGTGGTCCTTCTGCCAAGGAGTTCTACCAAACTGACAATGAAGGCAATCACTATTCCCTCAAAGTTATAAGTTTCTTTTCTTCGCCTTTGGAAGGCTTGAAAACAAGCGACTCACATGGAGTTTCCTTCGAGAATTGGGTTTATTTTTKGTTTAAAGAACTAACTATATACGCACCTCCTCCTCCAAGACTAAATAACAGGACTGCAACAAAGCTGATGATGTTGCATAATCCTATAGGCATTGTGAATAGTACTTATTTGACATCTGTGGAAGGAGAAAGTGAACCCTTCTATGTACTCAATATTCCAAAGACTTTGAGAAGGGAAGTATACTTGGCCGCATTTCTATCTTGTTGGATATTAAATTTGTTCTTCCAGGTAGAGAGGTGGCTAACTATATGACTTTCGAGCGAAAATTCTCACTAGTAATACTGACTTTGGCGAGTATCTACAATGGCTTAAGTAGGATTTCCCAATCTCCATTTCTGAAAGAATGTCAAGCTATCTTCCCAATTCATTATCTGTACGAGTGTGTTGCTCAATAATTTGGCACCTATCATGAGAGCAATAATTGCTCTTCAGTTGCTCAGATGTTCAAGTTCCATAAAGAGAAAATGGCCGAATATTTTTCTCTTTCGGAAGCACGTGCAATTTTCARACATATGAATTTTTTTCCATGAATTGTAATTGTATGATTGGTAACTTTGAACGATCTTTAGCGGCTAACGATCGCTATCATCGACTTGGTTTGATTACTTTGTTAGTTTAAGTTCTAACTTTTTGAACATTCGATAGGATACCATGTATTTGATAGAACCTTATAATCCGCACAGATTCTGCAAGCAACTTCGATTTTGTCAAGATGTTCCTGGCTACTTAAGGGAGAAATATTGTTCACAAATATTAGAGGATGTGACGTGACTCGATTGTGGAAATCATCTACTCACCTTAAAACATGCTCTCTAGTTGTACTTCTAGTAAAGAAGTCAAAGTTACTTGCCACCAAAGAATAAAATACTTGGTGGAACTCTTGATCAAGTGGAATTGCAAGAATTTCCTCTAAAGGAAAAAGTATAGCAAGCGATTTCCAGTCCTTTAAGACCTTCTTCTACTGGCAGCATTGGTACTACTTCTAAAGAAGGCGGCATTGGTACTACTTCTAAAGAAGTTGCAGCTCCTGCAACGAACGAAATATTATTATGCATCCTTGTAATAAAATTTCAATTTGGAGTTGTGGGTTCTTCTACAACTGGCAAGTAAGTTGATACTCTTTCCAGTGAAAGCGAGACAGTTAGTGATACTGAGTGAGATGTCCATGGAATCATCATTTGAAGAAGAATAAGACATTGGGTGGCGCTACTACTTCCTCCGGCCTTTTAGAAGGAGTACCAAGTTTGATTGTATCCCTAGGTTTTAGCACATCATGCAAGTATATCACTCTTAAAATAAATACTTTTAATTTCAGACTTCTTCTAATCCTTTGATTTTCTTAGCTAGGGGCACTTGAAGGTTCTTTGTGTATGGATGATGCTCCTCTTCTTATAACGAGGATTGAGAGTGGCTTGCCTCTAGTTGACTTATGCGAGAACGATGATAATACTGCCCAATCTCCTATAATTGTCATTGATTAGCAATCTTGGTGGCAAACCAATTAGCATACGTTTGAAGGCAAGTGATCTACCTCTTTCTTCATGCAATGAAATGGAAAAGCCTACTCAAAGGCAATCTGTTGCTGCTGCTGTTTCGGAGTTCTAAGGGTCAACATCATAAAGGTGGCCAACTACAATCTCTTCAACTCATGTGGCGAGAAGTTGCAGAAAAGCTTGTTCGAATACCAATCAAGTCTATTTCTTCTATTGAAAGGGAAGTACTTATAGTTTTTGACGAAATGAAGAAGATGGATGCCGTTGATCTTTCTAGCTTTGGGAAATACCAGGTTGATGTTTTTGAGAAAGCTTGAAAATGTGATTCTTTAAGGTCCACAGGTTGTGACATGATGACTAAGGAGGTGCATTCTGAGTCTCTTTCTAAAGCTAAATCACAACTCATGGAGCTTAAAATGAGCCAACAATTGACATCTACTAGAGTCAATGACCTACAAAAGAAATTTCATACTCTTGAGGAAGAGAAGAAGGAACTCCAAGCCCAACTTAATGCCATGGAGAGATAGCAGCAAGAAGTGTCCGTGTGCATCCATGAAAGCCGAGAAGAATTGAAAAAGTTTGAAGTTGTTTGTTCTACCAAGAGAGAAATTGCTGAAATTGAAAACATCCCTTTTCAATCTGATGAGATTGTGAAGAATTTATAAGATATGAAGGACTCTTTGAAGCAAGCAAGTAAGAGATGATTAACTTTATGTTCAATGATTGAATGGACTTTGTTTCGTGCCCTCTACTTAAATACCCGTTTACATGTAATGAATGAATAAAGAATGCATTTCTTCTTCTATTATTCTTTTTTTTATTTACAAATGCTTTACTTAATTAAAGACTATTTGTTTGTTATGTAAGAACTCATAAATTAACTTTCAAGCTGCCTACATGTCCTTGAAAAAAAGGAATCAAGTCAAAAATTAGTTCAAGAGTGTGAAAAAAATTTATAGGGAGGACTGTACACAGTTTAAACTCTTGTGGGCCAGGAGTATCCATTTTTACCAACTTAGACTTGTTAGGGTGTTTTACCGGTTTTACCACACGTGCCACGTTTGTTGGTTGTTTTTTGCAGTTTTGGCTCGTGCAAGCTAAGAGCATCTATTTATACCAATTTGGACGTGTTTGGGCGTGTTAGCAGTTTCACCACGTGCAACACTTTTGGTGGTTGTCTTTCGTTGTTTTAGCTCGTGTAAGCTAGGGGCACTTTGCAATTTAGGCTCATGGAGTTGAGGAGCTCCTTCAATTTTTTTTTTCCTTTGAGGCATTTAGATAGTTTTAACTCTGATCAAGGAGTACGCGTAGTTAGGCTCATACACTAAGGAGTATGTTGTAATTTATGCATAGTAACGCTTCAAATATTTGCCATTGATGTGACCAACGCTTAATTCGTCTTTATCCACAAGTTTATATGAACCACTTCAATACACTTCTTGCACAACAAATGGACCATCCCATTTTGCTATGAGTTTCTTTATCTTTTAAGGGTATATGTGACCTTCGAATTGCGAGTACCATTTCACCAACTTGAAAAGAATAAGGCCAAATTTTCTTGTTAAAGGCTCTAGAGATACAGGCTTGATGACACTCCAAACGTTGTTGCGCTTCCAACCTTCTATCATCAAGTGCTTCTAACTCTTTAAGACGTGAGTGCGCATTTTCTTCTTCTATGAGCCCTTCTTGGACAACTATCCTTAATGAAGGTAATTGACTCTAAAGAGGAAAAACTACTTCGAGGCCATGTATATGTCATCGTTTGTGTTGGAGTCCGAAATGTTGTTCGATATGCCTATAGAGCTTCTCCAATTTTTAAATGTCAATTGTTTTTTTCCGTTGATAACTTTCTTCAACAAATTGCAAAGAGTCATGTTAAATGCTTCAACTAATCCGTTAGTAGCTGAATAATACATCGAAGAGTTATATTACTTGAAATTAAAATTTTCATAAAGTCTGGTCATTACACTATTGCGAAAAGACTTTCCATTATTAGTGATGATGTATCTTGAAAGTCCATAGTTATATATGATATTTGTGCAAGTGAAGTCAACAACATTCTGCTTTTCACTTCCCTTAGCGCCACAGTTTTAGCCTATTTCTTCTAAGATGAACACATGTCCAGTAGATGACTTTAGCAATGGTCTAACTATATCAAGCCCCCATGCGTCAAATAGCGAAGATGCGACTGTTGGATGCAACGGTTCTAGTGGCTGATGGATGTAATTATCGTGAATTTRACAAACTTGACATTTACGAGTGTATTCCAGGTAATCCTTTACCATTGTAGGCCTTATATCCCATTCATTTAATCTGAAAATGGAGTTTAGGTCTAGATTGATGAGCCTCCCATACACCAGAACGAACTTTTACTAATACTTACATTACCTCATCTTCTCCTAGATAATGTAAGAAGACTTCTTTAAACGAACGCCAAAAGAGTATGTTGAAAATATATAAACCTCGGAACCCGTTGCTAGTTGTCACTTTTCCTATGCGATTCTTCAAGCAAGATACCATAACAAAAATAATCAATGATTGGTTTACATCAGTCTTCCTTATCAATATTGCTGGCTAAAATAACATTGATTGTGCTATCTGACTCCTCTCCTTCATTATCTTCATCTTTATTTTCTGACAAAGGAGACACAACTCAATTTTGACAAATTGATAATGATTTTATGGATTCAGCAAGGAGAGCATAGAAGCTAGTTTTTCCAAAGCATTCGCTTATTTGTTTTTATTCTTCGAATATGTTCTATAGTTGCATCACCCAATCATTCCGTTATTTGTCTTGCATATTGGCAATAAGGAAGGAGCTGGGATTTCTTCACTTCGTAAATATCAAGGACTTGATTGACTATTAGTTTTGAATCTGCATGAACTTTAAGTTGCAACAGTTGCAATTCTATGACTATTTCCAATCCAAGAATGAGAGCTTGTTATTCAGCAATATTGATTGAACATTGTTGAGTAAAAAAGAACGAAGATGACAAGATATCACCTTCAGGTGTAACAAAGATTATTCCAGCTCTAGCACCATTTCTATGAGCAGCCCCATGAAAATACATTTTCAATGGATGTAAAATTTCAACCAATAGGATATCTTCATCTAAAAAATCATCAACCAAGTCCCATTCGACAGGTACGAGGTGATCAACCAAGAAATCTGCCAAAACTTGTCCTTTCACGGCCTTCTGAGGGATATAACTATTTCAAATTATTGTAACTATAGCTACCATCTTGCCAAGCGACCAGAAAGAATAGGTTTGATCATTACATACTTGATCGAATTTACCTTAAAAATAAGATGCACCATATGAGCTCAAAAATAGTATTTTAACTTCTGGATAACGAGGATGAGAGCCAAACACATCTTTTCTATCGATGAATACTTTAATTCGTTTGGAGCCATCATTCTGCTCAAATAATAGAAGGAATTTTTCTTATCATCCTCATTTCTTGAGCAAGCAAAGCCCCAACAAAACATGCTTGGGCAGAGATGTAAAGCAGCAAAGGCTTTCCTTGTATCGGCACAACCAAAAAGGGAGATTTCATTAGGTACAATTTTATACTTTTGAATGCATTGCTACAAGCTTCATCCCATTCGAAAGGTACTTCTTTTCACATTAATCGACTGAATGGTTGACATCTATCAACAAGATTTGAGATTAATCGTCGCAAATAAACCAATTTTCCTTGCAAGCTTTGTATATCATGCACGTTTTGAGGCTCTGGCATTCTTAAATGGCCTATACTTTAGCCTGATCAATTTCAATGCCGCGTTAGCGCACAATGAAGCCCAAAAATTTCCCTGAAACAACTCTAAAGGTGCATTTCAAAGAATTCATCTTCAATTGATAGAAGTATACTCGTTCAAAAACTTTCCTCAGATATTCTAAATGATCATCCTATCTTTGTTACTTTAAAATGAGTTCATCCACATAAATTCGTATTTGTTAAGCATGTCATCACAATTTTTTCGCTTTGCTTGTTGATATATTGCTCTTGCATTCTTCAGACCAAACAACATCACCTTGTAGCAATAAATACCCTTGGGAGTGCAAAGAATAGTCATCTCTTCATCCTTTGGCGACCATTCATATTTGATTATAGTCAGATGATCCATCCATGAAGGATGAAGCCTTATGTCCAGTGATAGCATCGACCATGAGTTCGATAATAGAAAGAGGAAAATCATCCTTCGGACATGCATTGCTCAAGTCTCTAAATTCGACGCATACTCAGATTTGACAATTTTTCTTTCTTACAGGCACTATGCTAGAAATCCACGTAGGTTATATTACCTCTCGAATGAATCCAGCCTCGATGAGCTTGTCGACTTTTGCTTCGATTGAAGGGACCAAATYGGGACAAAAATACCTTTGTCCTTGCTTTACTGGTCTAGCTCCTCGTCTGAACCTGGCATTTCTTTATACGTCCAACTAAAGACATCTCTGAATTCTTGTARAAGTTGGATATATATTATACTTTCTTTTGGAGATAAAAGAGCACTTATGTAGATTGAGCGTCGATCTTCTTCAGTGCCCAAGTTGACTTCTTTTAATTCGTCTCCAGTGGTTTTAGTATCTTCCTCAAGTTTGGGAGGTGCTTCTTCAACATATTCTTCTTTATTATGTTCGTCAATAATGCTGATATGGTAATATGAGCTCGCACTCTCTTTATCTTCTTCCTTTGGTTTTGTATGAATGATGGTTTACAGTTTAGATTTGAGAACATTGCTACGGTCCACACGAAGCGTAGTCTTTCTCCTCATCCTAGAAGGTATTTTGATTTGACATTCATTTGTATCAATCTCCACAAACGAAGGTTTCTTAATTTTTTGAATTAGCCTAGATTTTTTGGCTATTCAAGTCTTTTGAAGGAAAAATTTATGTTTGATCACCTCTATTGAGGTCTCAACCATTTGAAAATTGAGGCATGTGAGTTTGCTTTTCCAAATCTATCAAAGAGGGACTTGTAACCCACCATTGAATTCTCATCTACGATTGAAGTATAATAATTGTTTACTCGTTTTATTACTATGCGCATAGGTGCAGGTTGCTTGAATCAAATGCCCGCACGCGAACTTTCCATAAAATATCCATTTTTTATAGCATCTTCTACGTGTCATTCAAGCCATGATCCTCTGATTTAATAATTTCACGAATAAGTCTTTTTAGAGCATTTTGACTTCATGAATCATACCACGCTTTGGCTAGAAGTTTGTATGCATTAGAATCAAACCCCTCCTCACTTCTTTTAGAAGGTAATGAATCATGTTCTACCATTAGCCCCACCTCAGACCGTGAAAAATCCTTCAAAATAGGCTTTGATTACTTTAGGGCCTAAATTTTGGTCAAAGAAAGGGTGAATCCTTGTAAACTTTAGTAAAAGGAGACTAGCTCTCATTCCTCATTGATTTTGGAGTATAACAAAGGAAAGTAGGTGCTTGAGTATGTTGTACAATTGCCTTACTGCTTTCCGCATGGCCAAGAATTTTGCAGAATGTTTAGGTTCTTCCTTCAAAAAAGGTTGAGATTTGGAAATAACAGCACATTTACCTTAAATTTCCTTGTCTGATGCTTTCTGACTTTCACCAAATGATATATTTTTCCTGCCAAGGTAAAACATTGCATTTGCAATATATACTTCTAACTTCATGAAGGGGCTTGTCGTCGGTGGTCACCTTCTTTACAACACCATTTTTGAGATACTTAAAACATTCATGAAGTTTTGAAGGTACATCTCCTTTGTCATGCAACCAAGGCCTTCCCAACAACATATTGTAAGAGGTTTTGGAATCAATCACATGAAGTAGCACACTTGATGACATTTCATCGATTAKCAAATCCAACAAGATATTGCCAAGCGCCCTTTGGCCTCATTAATTAAACTCTGGATCATGAGGCGACTCTGTGAGAGTTTGTGAGAGTTTTTCTATGGTAATGCCAGGTTCTCTTAACATGCGTAAAGGAGGATGTAAGCTGCAAAACCTCTATCTCGAAATATTCAATTAATCTACTTTTCTAGCGCATAGCCAGATACGAATAGAGGTCAGTTATGATGTTTTGAACCAAGCAGCAAATCAACATCATTGAAAGTTATTGCCATTATACGTGCAACTGATTTTGAAGTACTCCCCTCACCTTACGTAGGATAATCTTCTTAAATTGAATCATTTGGAGAGGAAGGGTCGGAATCATTTATTTCTGCTTTACTTGTATAGAACAAGAGACGACTCCAATGTTATCAGTTAATGTTCTTGGAAAGAACTTCCATAATGTAATTGGTCAGCGATACTTGGTGTTGTATGAAACATTTAACTTGTTGATGACTTTCTTAGGAACAACCTTATTTGGTTTGGGTGCATTCCTTCTCATTGTTTTGCTTCTTTCAATCAGTTTCTTATTTGCATATTTTTTTTCATGACTTCTTCGGCATTTCACAACTGTCTAGCCTTCAAAATCATCAACTTTGCCACCTTCATGAAGAGACTCAACATTCTCGAATGGCTTTGCAATTGCATCTTTCATTGGGTTAGCTAATTTATGATTAAATTTAGTTSAGGGYTTTATGCTAAATTTTATCCTTCGAATTGCCCGAATTTGATCTCAACGAAGTGTTTAGGCAATTGCAAAATGCGCATGGTGCTGGCATCAACAAATTTGGGTGAGAGAACATTCGAAGTAATACTTGTTTGGTTAGTGGCCGCCTTATCTTCCTCCAGCAAAATGCGACCTTTGCGAGCCATTCTATGACTTTATCCTTAAGATAAAGCATCTCCAAATTAGGTAGCCAAGAAGACGATGATATTTGCAATAATTTGGATCTGTAAGTCGTCTTGCTTCTTCTGGTCGCTTCATTTCTGGCAGTTTGATAATACCAACCYTYAACGTGTCATCGGACATTCCTGTTGTGTTAGAATCAAGAAAATGGACATCATTTAATTTGCATATCCTTTAAAGTTATGTGCTTTCTTTAAAGATATGGGTAGCATCCCCCCTACTTGTAAATTTTCTGCTTTTGTAGGTACCCTAACAAGTGATGTAGTTATTGCCATGGATCCTTTTGTATCAGACTTGGAAGATCGATACTTGTTTTCTTGAGATCAAACTTTACTACTTCTGTGGCTCGAGTACCGGAACTCATTGATCTTTTTGTGGTGCAATGCTGAACTCTATATCATGGGCCCTTGTAGGCAATTCTTCAAAAGTTCTTGGCCRGATTCCTCTCAAAATATATTGGAAGCCCCAATGCATACCTTGAATGCACATCTCGATTATAGATTGTTCGAAAAGACGATATGTAAAATTTAGAGCCAAACTTCTCTATCGGTTGATGTAATCAATGACAGGCTCATTTTTCCATTGCTTAGTATGGCTTAGTACCAACATATTTACAGTTTTACATGCTCAAGTTTGTCCAACTATCAATAGATCTAACCGTTAGGTCGATGTACCAATAGAATGCGTTTTCTTTGAGAGGTCGAAAAATTTCTTAACAAAGTAGGCATCATACATGCCAGCATTGTTGCAAGTCTCAACAATATGTGCAATGTTTTGTTTAGGATTTCCCTTTTCATCAAAATTTTGAAATGTTGGAGGTTGATAACATGTAGGTATCTTCAAGTTATCAATCCTCTTAGTATATGGTTTAAAATATGCAAAAGAAGATTTAGTATTCCCTTCATACTTATCCTTTATGACGCTCATAATGATATCCTTCAGTTGGTTAACAGTGATTAATCCCTCTGTGGAAACTTAAATTGTTGTGATTTTGTATTCAACTTTGACTTGAGGTTGCTTCCCTAAAACTTTTGCAGATCCGAAGAAATTTGAAGGCTTCAGATGTTTTAGAGTATATTGGCTTGTTTCTCCAGCATCGTCAAGCAGATTTAGTAGTTGAGCAATTGTTAGTTCTTGCCGTTGAGAATGCTTTGCAAGACTTTCCACCAATTTCGAACAGATTTGAAATCTGTTCTCCGATAGTTAAGATGTCCACGATCATAACAAGTATAATGGATGAATTTGTGATTGGATCTTCATGAGCCATCACATCGAGTTTTGGATTCTCTTGAAAAGTAGCTGGCACCGAATCTGAATCATATCCGCCGTCAACATGTTTAAACTTTTGAGGTTTGAGTTCTACATTCAACAAATACATAGTTATTCTTATAGCAGAGCCGACTCTCATTTTTCCTTCTTGAGGAACATTCTTGAATATGAGGTTGAAGTATTGAAAGATTTGATCATCTGAGAAGTACTCACAAACTTCTTTTTTGTATCAGATGGTGCCCTACTCCGCGTCAGTATATACAGTCGAAATGGTTAATTTGGCAGCAACACCAATTATTGCAGATCTGGAAGGGATAATCTTCGAGATGTTCTTGGGCCTGTTGATGAATTTGATTGATTTGATTTGAAGAGAAAAGATAAACAACAGAGGAAGTCCCACTGGGCGTTTCAAAATTTGTTTACAGGAATCTCTTATTTGCAAAATATAATACAAAACAAGGGAATATATAATAAATAATTAATCTTATAAATTTTATAAGAAAGAGTTACATTCTCTAAAATGTTCTCAAGCTAAGAACTCAATCCATTGATTTTTCTCTTTGATATTTTTCGAGGGTTTTGCGTCTTCATTTTGGAATTTAGTGAGGAATTTGATGTTCTTTCTTCTAAGCTTCTCCCTATATAAACTTTTGGACCTTAATATAATTTTCTGGATCTCTTTCTCTTATTCTTTGACCTCTATTTATAGGCAAAGTTAATTGATTTGATTAGTAGAAGTCACATCTATGAGAAACGTGGCATTACTTGATTCGTAGAGTTATATCATTGATTTATATTGGTTGAACCTTGTCATCCTTTACATGTGGCAATGGTTCATTTAAGATGTAAAATACTCCCTAATTTTAATGGGAACATTTAAAATTACTCTTAATTATTTAAACAAGTTAATGAAATTTAATTTAATAAAATTTTCATATGTACAATAAATACTGTAAATTATAGTGTAAAATTAGTTTATTATTTCGAAAGAGCTGTCATATTTTATCTAGAAAGAAAGGCACAAAATTTAAATGTRTTTTGTTTCGRAAGAACTATYATATTTTTGTCTAAGAAYGAASAAACTTTATTTGCAATATTATTTTTAAAGTTCCTCAAAAGTTTATTGAGTTTCAAAGATATCCGCCGAAATGGGTATCAACATATTGAAACAATGAAAAAGTGGTTAAAATATTTATGTATCACCACTATTCTCTCAGGAATTTATATTGGAGAAACTAATGTCTCTTTCCTYGGAATTGTATTATCAAGATTAATGCACTTGAAGTGCATCATCTCGTAAATCAAAAGTTTACTTGTGATCTATAATAAATTATTTAGCATAATAAATTGAGTCATATTGGATCTAATGATGCGAAAAATGATTGAGAATTCGCACGACCATCCATTGAAAAATAAAAAATTATTTAACCCAAATGAATTCACTATGTGCTGCTCGTTCTCAAGGAAAATAAATTATTAGACAATCACCAGCAAAGTGAGAGCTGAAAGCCCTATATTTTTATAATAGATTCATGGTGATATATGCGGACTCATTTATCCACCATGTGTCCAATTTAAATATTTTATGATTTTAATTGATGCGTCAATATATATATTATCAAATGYRACCAGAAGTTTGCAAAATTACTTGCTCAAATAATTTGATTATGAGCATAATTTYAAACCATCAATTAAAAATATTTATTTGGATAATGCTAGTGTATGTCCATCATATATTTTCGAGCTTATTTCATATCAATTGGGACTATTGTTGAACATCACGTAGCTTATGTTCATACACAAAATGGTTTAGTTGTATATTTTATTAATAGTTGCAATTGATTGCTAGACCATTGCAAATGAGAACAAAACTCCCTACAAATGCATAGAAATATGCTATTTTACATGAAGCAACACTAATGTGTGTTGGGTCAACTGGTTATCACAGATTCTTTCCTCTTAAATTGCCGTTATGAGCTGGTGAATTGGAAGTTCAAAGATTGTTCATTTGCAAAAAAATAGCAAATTCATCTATGTAATGGTTGTATTGTCCATCAAGAATTACTAAAATCACATTTATAATCAATAATTATTTCCATCTGAATGAAAGTCCCAGTAGGATAAAATATTGATATACTAGCTAATAATTATAAAACACACCAAAAATACAGTAGTGATTTTAAGACATTAAGACATGCCAGAAGCATGGTAGTGATTCTAAAGTACATTAGAAATAAAGCCTTCCTGCTGATTGTAAAGTACGCCAGAAGCATGACCAATCTCTTGATTCTAAGGTAAAAATACTCAAAAGAAAAGGAGATTATATGACCAAAATGACCATATTTAGAAATCAAATAAAGATAACCAAGAGATATTGATACAATAGATGATAATAAGGATCTTGAAACAAAATCAATTGAAAATATCAACATAATTTCATCCAAATTAGTAGTTGATGACTCTCGGACCTGGTCAAAAAAAAAAAAAAAAAGGAAGTTTCCCCTTTTAGGGGGAGAGAGGGGGTTGGAATTGGGAGTTATTGTGTGTGCTCGGTTAATCAGATCTAGAGCTTAATTGTGTGTGCTCTTCATGATATTTAAAAAAAATATTAAAATATACTATAATTTATATTGGTCCAAAGCTCGTAATTTAATTTAAGGTCAAAAGATTTTTAAATAATTTTATATTATTTTTTATCATACTATGTATTAAACTTTTGATGTCGTGATGCATCCAAKAGGATTACATATAATTGAATGAATGGCGGATTAATTGAAAGATGAAAATGACTTCATAAATAAATGTATTTTCTTGAAACAAAATAAAAATATAAAACATGTCATCCCACAATCGGAAAACATATTTAGAAATTTTTTTTAAAAAAAGTTCAGCTATTGATTAGAACAATTAACGAATATAGTGGTTTGATGGCAATGATCAATATCCGTCTGGCTTTCCTTTTCTTCCCTCCCCCCCCCCGCCTCCCCCCCTCAAACTTGTGTAAGGAAAATAGATTTCCTAATTTTCTATTTAAAATTTCCTTTTCCCTTGTGTTTTCTTTTGGAACCAAACAAAGGAAAACGATTGCTAAGGAATCCATTTTGCCGATCCTCTTTGAAATCCTTGACCCAAACAGGGCTTAAGGTTCAAGAACTCTTGTCATCATCGAGAAGCATTTAAGTTTCAATTTACATCCTGTAAAGTTCATTGCCCACACCAGGCTGCAAAATGGTAATAACTGATATCTAGGCAACTATAGATGGTTCCACTCATGACATGGTAGCTTCCACAAGATATTGAGCTCGTCTATTCTGGTTTCTGGAGATCAACAAATGCTGGAAGAGAACGGTCTCCCTCCTTTGTTTGAGGTATCGGCTTTTCAACGTCTTCGTTTTTCTGCTTTGATATTCCAGCCCTTTTCCTTTCCAATTCAAGCTTCTCCATAATCTTCCTCCTCACTTCAGGTTTTCTAACTCGTGCTTCAGAAGGCTCAGCTAGGAACAGAGCAATGACACTCAAGGATGCAGCAGTAAAATCCATAATCTCTCGGCGGGTAATACTATTGACAGTCCCTTGCACTGGGAGTTTCTCTTTCTTGCTTCTTACCTTCAGGTGAGGGGAAAAGAGAAAGAAAAACAGAATGAAAGTTAAGCACTTTTTTAAATAGAAAACGCAAATGATGCCCTGTCCTTTTGCTTGCGTTTGACAGTAAAGGAGCAAATACATTTGCCGAATCCTTTTCTTCCAACAATTTACAATTGAAAAGCAAAAGGCTTGCCTTTGACCTCCAAAGATAAATGGCAACTAAACAGGATCTGTCGATACAACATAATATAAAATCTGACCGTAGTATTCCCTGTATGCTTGGAACATGTTGTAAGCAAGAAAATGTCATACTTAAATAGGTCAATTATCCGTCTGGAAAGCAACTCAATGTAAAATCAATTACTAACATCACTGCTAGAGTTACAAATATCAAAGTTAAGGCCGTTCAGGGATAACAAACAACTATCCTGGAAAAAAATAAGTTTGAGAGAGGTGATGGGTAAAAAGGATTATGATCTTGATACAAGAATGGAATATAAAGAACAGAAAGCTTTATTTCTCATCTTTATAGCAGCTTTACATTTCCAGGAAGCTCATTTAATGCAGAAATATGAAGCAAGAACAGGTAAGTAAAAGAAGCTAAATGGTATATTCTTCTTTCATTATACCTGGAAACGCTAATCTGTTGCCAATGCAGATAAGGTTGTATAAACGCTAAAAAAATGAAATGATGACCTCGACAGTTAACAGAAATGATGAATTCAACAGATACCAGAGACTACTACAGAAGAACACTGCAATATAGCGATGCTGCTCAGTGCTCTTTCAGAAAGCAGCATTTCGTTGATGAGTAACTATGTCTTATTATCCTTCACCTCAACCTAGGTTTCTCCTTTATTTCAACCCCGGTTAATGTTCTTAGGACATTCTAAACGAATTTCAGTTCCCCCATCCATTTACTGTCACTTTTCCTCTATGTTACTACTACTCTCCTCCTTTGTCCTCGTACTATTTGATCGCTTCCTTTGTTCAAAATGTAACAATGCAGAAGAGGGATCGAAACTCAAAAGGTCCTTTTCACTGACTTCACAGATCCTCCATTTTAATCATTTAAATCTTTTATTCTAATTCAATTTCTCAAATGCAAAAACCTGAAATAAATCTGCCCTTCAGAGAAAAAACACAATATCAATGTATTACATTATCACAATTGCACAAACATTATTCTCAGAATTCTTGTAGTATCGTACGTTACCATCACTATCAATCATATGGAGAACAGCCACACATGATCCGCCCATACCATAAACTTACTTTTTCTTTTCCCTGCTGTTGGGAAATGAAAAAGGAGGAGCCCCTTAATTGAACTCAATATTAGATACTTTCTTAGTACGATTCTCTCCAGAATCTAAAACTATTCCAATCCTCCCGGCGGCTGCAACAACCTACTCTTAAATGCATAAAACCCCTTAATTAACACCCCCATGCCAGCTCCGGTAAAACAAGCCAAGCATCCACTGTGTGTGAGAGCGTGCCAGCGTTACTACATGTCTAACACTGGCATAATCAAGAATCAAGCTAAGCTCAAGTTGATTGAAGAAATTCGGGAACCTTATAGGTAAAGTAAAGCAAAATTTGAAAATACAAACCTGAAGTGAAAGAAAACGTTTAGCAACCGGAGCAATGAAAACTGCTGGGAATCTAGTCAGAGACCCATTTGATCCGATTGGCGGAGTGATGTACACGACTGTCTTTGAGCTTGAGACGAACATCTTCCCTCGGCGGCGACCTTAAGAAACTCCGGCGGACAATTTTGAGTGGTTGGCTTCGCTCCCTAACGACTCGTGTTTTGCCCATTGTCTCTATAAAGACCTTTTCGCTTTGCCATGTTAAATTATTCTCTAATTGGCTCTTATCTGTTACTTTTAATAACATGTTAACTATTAAAATGGACAGAGATGGCAATTTTTTTTTTTTAATTTCTTGTGAATTATAATCGGAATCCCACTATATAAAAATTACAATATTTAACCATTAAAGGAACGAAAGAAACCTGCATATAGATTGAGAGTTGAATCCCAACCTCTTGATTAGGGAACTTCAATACTCACCACTCCTAGAGTAAGATCTAAGAATGAAAATTTTGATATATAAAAGTTGGAGAAATATTGAAAGGGGAGTGCTAAAGGCAACACTTTTTTGAATTTCTTCAACAATGTCCCAAATACATTTTTAATAGATTTTATTTCTTGACAAAAACAAAAAAAAATTATATCTCCTTTCTAGTATGTCAATTAGATTTGTCGATTATTTTAAATTTTAACTGCATATCTTATTAAACAATTTATGTTAACAATTAGATTAAAAATATTAACTTTTCGAATTAAAAATTATTTAAAATTTTATTTTATTTTTGCATCTTCCAAAAATTTTCTACCAGCAATAAGACACGTAATAAATAATAAAAGTAATAAATTTTTTGAATAACAATAAAAAATAAATTAAATTACATTTTTATTAGCATAATATAAATAAATTAAAACTTATAATAAAATATACTAAACATAAAATGTAATGGAACAATTATTCAAAAGAAAAAGAAAAAAAAAATTTGAAGAAGAACTGCATCAGTAAATAAAAATAATTAACTAAAAACAAGATTAGTTGGCGGCTGGAGTCAATTTTTTTCCAATTTTTATCAAATTTAAATGAAATATAATAGAAAATAAAAAAATCACATCATCGGAAAAATAATTTATTCTTTTTTCTTCTAATTTTGCTTCGATTTGAGCTGAAAATAAATTTTTCTAAGAAAAAGAAAAAGCTGAGATTTATGCCACAGACATCTTTTTGAAATGTGCTTGAAATAATATTGCGTTTTAGAAATTTGGATTACATGCAATAAAAGTGAAATTGACAATCTTAAAAAAAATCGTATAATTCGAAATGACAAGGTACTTTTCTTTTTCTTTTTCTATAAAAAAATAAAAATTCTAATAGGTGAAATTGAATTGGAGATATTTTAGTACACCGTCTATCCACATTTTGTTATATCAATAGAGTACAACATGTATATATGTTTAACTTCTTTAATATTTCTTTTTTCTATCTTAAAAGTAAATATATATACRCATCGTRATTTGAATATTCCTTCCACCTAGTATTGATAAGGTTTTAAGTGAACCAACAAATGAGTATTCACATCCATTTTCCTTTTAACAAAGTACATAGAGAAAGAAGTAATTAGAAAGGAATCCTCTCAAAAAATGGACCAAGATGACCTAAAGAGGATGAATAGCGATATGATTTCCCTTTAAACGATTCCAGAAACAAGAGTAATGATACAATTCTCCTTATTTTGAATGACACGGTTGAAAGGGAACTTAAGTGTGTTGCAATAGACACCCCATAAAAGGTTCTAACTCTTTTTTTTTTTTTCAAGTAAATCCTTTTAATAATATTTATTAACTTCTTAAGTCAATTTTATTTCACTTAATCATTGAAGATTGGAATAGAAGGTGATTATAAGGGGGCTCATAGACACTCCTTTAACAATTTAATACTTAATACAGGTGTTTAGTATATCATTCAAGTTAAATTTTCAAATAGAATAGAATCAAATTGAATTCACCATTTTTTATTAGATTTTTTAATTTTTTGATTTGATTAAGTAAGTAACTTTGAATATTGGTTCAATTTTTTATTTTCATTTGACTAAACTCAAAAACTCAAAGTTTTCTATATATTCTTTTAAAAGTTAAATATTTTTTAAAAAATTAAACCGAAATTATTGAAACCAAATCGAAGTTTTATCAATTTCAAAATATTGATTATTAGAAAATTTTAATTCTTTCAATTTTGATAAAAATTTAAAATTGAACTTTTAAATCGAAATCAAATTGAAAAATCCGACCACCACCCTTAATTTAAMATCATTTGGCGCTCATCAAATGCACTCATAGGGATGAGCAGCTCGAGCCTCGAGYCCCAAGGGAACATTGGGGGCAGAGCAGTCATTCCCAGGAATTCTTGTCGCACAAGAAAGGAAAGAGATTTTTCGTGAAGAGAATTATTGTTGAATAATAATAGTTTAACTCTTTAYSAAAATGGTTTAAATGTTAATTAAAGGTCATCGTTTAACTTTGATTTTCATCCATAYGCTATTTGTAGACGCATCATTTCAAACGATCATCCAATATGAGATTGTGTTCAAGAAAAACTTAAAAAAAGGCCATTGAATGGATCAAAATTCCAAATACATCTGATCTTTGTAGCAACAGAAATCACTCCCCATCTAAAACCAAGGGCGTATCCTACAAGATTCCCCACCGGAGGTCACTGGAAATGGTTCCTATCGAGCTCAYATCACAGATCAAGTTATCATTTATCAAATGTGGAAGCCGTTGAGATTCAAGACAAGATTGAAGCGATCAATGCATATTCAAGCCCTTCATCATAGATTGAAGCCAAGATGTCCGTCTCAAAAAGTTTGTTGTGCCCAATCACATATATATGCTTATAGAATTACTTGATAAAGTTCAAAAATATATAACTGGAGAAGAAAATGAGAWAGTCAAAAGAGAAATGGAGAGAGATTCTAATTGCATAACTAGAAGTCTAGAACTTTATAAAATTGATAAATATACCCTATTATATTTGATAAAGTTGAAAAGTGTAATCCTATAATACAACCTCCAATACCSTTCAAAATTTATTGCATAACTTTCATAGGTAGTAGTTTTTTAAATAACGATAAAAGAATCACATTTACTCGACATTTCCCATATGCTTCAATGTTCACCCACCGTCTTTTTTCTCCAAAAACTCAACAACACAATAACAAACCAATATCCACACCTTTTCCAACCCATTCATAAGTGCAATTCAAAAAACAAGCAATACCTCAGTTAATCATATCATGAAGTGTTACATTAGACAAGTCAARATGTATAATAGTTTAAATGTTATTTACAAGAAGATTAGGAAAATGGGGTTGTTGACATTTTTGGACTTATTTTGAAAAATGACTCCTGAAATGAAGGGTACTCTTGAAAGAGCGGTATAAATAGATGGAACCCATTTGTCAAATGCCTTCAATGAAAAATTTATCACATTTTTTGAATCCGTTTGATCCTTGCACTCACTTCGAAAAAAATTTAAGAACCCATCTATCAAATTGCTTTCCTCTTTTCCATGCTCTCCAACAACGCTGACTTCAGCAAAATGAGGAAGAAGACGACGATGGTCTGATTAAATTGAACCAGGCTTTTGTACCATATTTGCTTTTTGGCTTGAGAGAACATCCGTCCTCGCAAAAGGAACGATTCCTTCATCTCTCACACCACCTGARCCTATAAATTCTGGATATAGAGCAGATCAGATGATGGTCGCATCTSCCCTCAATTTCATCTTCCTTTGGTGAGGGGCAAGGTTGAGCACTAGTTTTTGGCAGTAGGAAAGTTAGTGATAGCAAGTTCTTCTTTCATGTCTTTTGCTGAAATTATTGAAACAAAGTAGGAAATTCAACAGTACCATCCACTGTGTTGTCARAGAGCGTGGAAGTAAGGGAGGAATGCATTTGATAATTCTCTGAATTTGGTGCAAGGACCGAATGCACTCAACAAATGCGGTTAATTTTAATCRAACATATTTTATGAATGTGTTCCGTCGATTTACGTTACTCTTTTAACAGTACCGTCTATTCTTAGAATTCTTTTTGAAAATGTCTAGAAATGYTAAGAAAACCCAGCAAATTAGCACATTATAATTAGAAACAAAATTTTGCATGATATTCAACACGTGAACTTTGATTCTACTTTCTTCCATATGAGCTCAATCACTGTTCTTTCATTGAACTAGAAGAAAGTAGATTGAACTTGATTGAATTTTGGTACAAACTTGATTGAACTTTCTTCCATATGAGGAATTTTCGTACAAACTTGATTGAACTTTCTTCCATATGAACTCCCTTCTCTGAATCTTTCTTGAGGCTGACCTAGACACGAAGCTAAGGTACAAGAACCTAAGTGAGTTCTACAAAATCCGAGGCAATTATATCATGTGTTATACCAAGGAATATTAGCATTGAATAACAAGATAATCATCATACAGATTTTGAAACCCTAGCTGTAACCAACCTTAAAAGTCAGGCTTCAATAATCTGGGATAAGAAGGGTTCAGATCCATCTATATAGGGGGCGGCAATGAAAACAGCAGCAGCAGCAGTGGAGGAGGAGGCCGCGTATGTAGAAAAAAAGGGAGCGGATAAGGAAGAAGAACACAATAACAGTAGCTCAAAGTGAGGCAACCGAGGCTCCGTCTCGTTTGTCAACATTTGCATTTTCTGCCTGCAATTGGGGTTGCAATGTCCCTGAGGGCAGGCATTGTGGCAGATGCTCCTGCTATTTTACTTTTTCGAATACTTCCACAACCAGCTCTACTTGCACAACCGACAAATGGGGAAGAAAGGATTATTAATCCAGTCTGCCAGCAATTTAAACCCCCAAAAGAAAAAAAAAAAAAAAAAAGAACACAACAATATCCCTTCGACATTGCCCTTGTAGTAAAATTGTATCATGTCTTTTTCTTTTCACTGACAAATCTTGTATTTTACACAGGAGGTGTTGATTTCCATGCAAATTTCTTGGCAAGTAAGCAGTCCTTGTGCATTGTACCTTACTTTCGTTGTCGGTTCGACCTTAAGATTATCTAGCTAGTGTGGCATGGCATTSCAGCCCAAATCAAACTCCAAATACAAACACGTTGCAGACTAATATACCATACAATTGCAGTCTTGAACTATAATGTCGATATGCTCCCCACCCCAACAAAACCAACCTCAGAATGAAGGGGAAAAAAAGAAAGAAAAAACATATTCAGAACAAAAGGTTAGCTCCCAGATGGATTTTCTTGAGTAAAATGGTAGAAATTATACGACTTTAAAATATATAACTTTTAGGACTCATAACATAACCTCTCAGTATAATCAGGTTTATAGACTGGTTTTATCCAAGATATCAAGTAAGCATAGGTAGCACTAGACTACATCTAAGAAACTAATGAATTATTCTAGCAGGTACCTTGATATAGCGCTCTTCTGTTATATCCTCTGTCATGAAAGATTAACGAATTACGGGCTATTGTCTTGTACAATCTGTTCACAATTTCCTTGCTTACGCATTTTTGTTTTACCTAATTAAGTAAAATATCAGTTCTCGAACCATCAAACTAAAGTTTATCCAAATATCCCAGTTAATCTGTTCATATAATTTTCCTTTTGGGGTTAGGGGTGGGGGCTCTTTTCATCATATAGATCGTTTGTTTGTTCATCTTGTTTTGGGGTCGAATGTACAAGTTTCATAAATATAGTCATGCAGTATAGTTCAAACTCACCTTCATGTAGGTGAAGAGAGAGTGAGGGAGAGAGGTAAGATCAAGCGTGAGCAGTCTTTCTGTCTTAAATGTTCCTGCTATTATTCCAGCACTACCTCTACCTGCCATTCCCTTTTAGCTCTCATACACCACACTGTTATATTTCTATCTAATACTGCAGTTAACTGTTTCAATCTTTAAGATCTTCAACGATACTTGGTCATCTATGATTAGATAAAGGATCATTCTACTATTGCAGTCTGCTTATCTCCTTAGCCGCCCTTTTAGACCCAACATTTCTTTATAGTACTTGCTGCAACTTTCACATGCAACAGTGATACTTTCTTGATCACGGGAGGCAAATTAGATCGATCAGTCTAAAAACAGCAACTGAAACTGCATATGTAGTCTCAAAAAGCTCTAAGTTACATCAAATATATAGTATCAGATTCGAGTACTTTAATTGATAAAGGATAAGACATACCGATGATCATAGTAAATCCCAAGCTTAAAAGTAATAGTATAATGTCTTGAACCGACGATTTCTGACAAATAGAATTAGGCCCCTTAGTACTATCTTGGGCATGGAATATCTATTTCATCATCATCTTTATGTCACCTTTGAATTCATTAATCAAAATGTTTCATTTCCGATCATAGTAGACTTTCCATGTTTTCTTGTACATATGAATTCAAAATTAGCTTGGTAAAAGAAAGTAGCTGAGGAAGAAGGAAAGGAAATACAGTACTCTAATGAATGAATCATATGGATGATCAGAAACACCATTCATTTGGGTGTAAACATGGCAATTATGCCCTCTTCGGGAATTGATTTTTGCAGCTATAACTATAGTAAAGACATCTAAACAGCAAATACCAAAAGCAGTCAATTCTTAAGCCTCACAAAAAGATTGCTAACCTTAGCTGGTTCAGTTTGTTACCATATCTTAGGACTTAGAACATCTGATCAACAATTTACGATGCTTATCTGATACGTTTTACCACTGAATATCCAATATGCAACTTCTGTTAAAGGAGAAAGGAGAAAACCGATATTATCAAAACCCTCAAAATTATAACCAAACACACTACGCTAAGCAAATGCTAGGGTTTTATCACATAAGCCACAACTTCAAGGTCGAACAGACAACGAGACAAAGGCGAACCGCAGAAGACTGCTCGCTTGACAAGCATAGCAAAGAAACCACTCACCTGGTAGCGGAATCAAACCTAACATGGGTAAATGATGATATAAATCTCATAAGAACTGCACCAAAATAGATATAAAAAATTTATTAGCAAAGATGCATATGCAGTAAATGAAAAGAGTCTCTTAATATTTAAAAACTTTAATTCTTTCAGAAAACCAAGCTAAAGGAAGATAAAATGAAGCAACCTTATTCCCAAGTATCATGGGGTTCCAAAATTGAAGACTTTCTTGAATCTATGATGGGGTCATGACTTTGCTGCCGAGACTTGAATGGATCTTTATAGAGGACAGCTGAGGATTCTTGGACAGATGTTTCAATCAAGGGTTCAAGCGTGTGACAAACTATTATTTTCAACTTTACCTGCTACCTATCACACGAACGAGAGTTTGACTCACGGGTAACAAAGTACGTACAGGGTATTTCATGTGCTATTTTCCAACCAACAACATATTCCTAGCTGACAACACAGGGATAGAAGAAGATGTAATCATCAAGAGTTCAGATTCACAAAGTTGCCTGTTCTTTCTTTGCTATGGTGCAAAGATAATATGTATGGTGCATGTCAATCTATTGGAGAGGGGCAAAGAAGCAATTCAAGAGGAACAAGGTTAGATGTACTCGTGGATTGTGGCAGATCATGAACCGCTGATATAACAAAAAGTGAATTGGTGGATTGCTTTTGCCCTGACCACACACGTTCATATTTCCTATCTAACAACATCTCTTTCACTTCTTTAACTATGATTGTCTCCCATCCTATATATCAATGTTATTTAATTTTCCCATAAAATTTTATATATGATCGTTCGATCGCATTCTATGTAATAACTTTAATTTCCACCACGAAGACAAGAGGATAAAGCTAGTGAAACATGGCTTCATTAGGTAGTTTACTGGAGTTTTCTTCTCTTCCCCGGAAGGTTTTTCTCCTCCCAATTTTTCTGCTCAATTATTTCTAATCAGAAGTAGGAAACCAAATTTCTTCTCCTTTTCTTCTGTGATGTTTTTCTCATGTGCCCTTCTCTGCATCCTCTCTTTGCATGCAAAAGCCCAAAATCTTCAGTCTCATGATCAAGAAGTTTCACCAAATTGGGCATATTCTGAAGTAGTGCATGCCTTTTTTATTCCTAGCTCATATTTACATAGTCTAAACGGCTGGTGTAAAAACACAACCTCATTATAGACACCCAAAAAAAGGATACATGGTTATTAATTCTTTGTCAATTTCGGCAAAGGCATTGATGAGTATAGTACGAGAAATTGAAGGCCAATACTTTGCCTGGTCTATATGAATCTGTAAAACCATATTTTGTGGATTAGTTAATGGTTACTAATTCTTTGCAATGGTCTATATGAATGTAGGCAAAGGCAAAAGCTTGTGGATTAGTTAATGGCAACGAATGCATGGCGTTTGGTAGAAGACAACTTCCATAGTTGGTTCATGAGCTTGTTTCTTTAGGTTGTTGTTGGATACTAATCGACTCCCATTTGATTCAGGACCAAATGTATTACCTACTAGGCTAATGGGTCTGTTGCTAGCAAAATCAATTTAATTTTTACATTTAAGTTTGTCTTTTTCTAGAAGAACTGTTTGGAAACATATAAACAACGTTTTGTCTTCTTCAAATTCAATACCTAACTCCAACCCTTTCATGTGTTTACCATCTRTTTCTGAAAATTGAAAATCTATATTTTAATTGCTGAAAGGTCCTTTTTTTACTCTGTCAAAAATAAAAAATATACTCATTTCGATTTCTTTTGCATCATCATAGATCACATTTATGAGGATTGAGAGGAATATTTTCTTTATTTTTGTTCCTCCACAACTCTTCGCTGTAGGATCTGGTATATCCACTCACTTGCCTTACGCATTCCTTTTATTTAAATGGCATAAATGTCTTTTAAGGTTAACTTTATCATTTTAAAATCATTTAAAGGACCCTTTGGTTTAGAGTGACAAAATTGATGAGGGGGGAATGTTCTTGGAATGAAAAACTTGACTTTTAAAAGCCGTTTGTGCCGTTTAAGTATAAGGCATATGAACAGATCCTCAGATTTCGCCGGTGGCATTGCAAAAAATAAAGATTCGTAATTAAATTAGTGATATAAATAAGTAAAAAAATAAAATATGTACAGATGACTTGTCACTTAGTAGAAAATAGTTTCACTACTTCGTCAGGCACGAAGATTAGAAGAGATTAGTTAGATTGGAATTCCTAAATAATAAAAATGACTAGGATTTGATACCTAGTAAATAAAAGAAGAAAAATGTCTTTCTATGTACACAGCAGAAAATATATATCTCATTAAAAATAAAATTAGAAAATACTAAAGACAATGGAAAGGGATGAACCATTTTGGCTATTGGCAATGGCAGATTTAAGATGGGATCTCCTGAAACATTTAGATTATAATCTCTTCTCTCTCTTCAAACTCTCACCCTTTAGAAGAAGAAAACCATAGAATTAAGAAGAAAATCCCTCTTCTCGATGAAAGAATTTCTTTGTCAAAGAAGAAGAAGAAGAAGAAGAAGAATTTCTCTGTAAATTTTTTTCTTAACGGTTAATTTATTGGCTACTGCTCGTCATTTTCATTGGTATTTATTTTAGTTGGTTTCTCTAAATAATTTAAATAATAAGAAATTTGACATTCACATATCGAGCAGTTCAATTCATGAGTAAGTTTCAATTTGGCACAGTAACATCTTCCTACATATATAAATATATAAGTTATATTACGAATCAAATATTAAATTATTAAATTATCGATTGAGAAGTCATAATTCTCTTTTTTAATCCRAAGGTTGCTACCTACCCTTGAGCAATATGAGGATAACGAGACTCCACATATAACCTCGGTCGTTTGGCTAGTGTATCTCGCGACCAGACCATCATGTGCCTAATGCAACACCATTATTTTGCCGGTGGATGTGACTATTAAGCAAATCTTGTAATCATTTTATAAAAAAGAAAAAAATATATACAGTAAAACATTTAGAAATTAATATTCAATAAATTAAATTTCCTATTAAATAATAATTTATTTCTGTTCCAACTAAAACAACTAACTAAATTGATAATTTTAATAGAATAATAAAATAAATATTTTTTTAAAACCTTATATAACCTTTTAGTTGCATTAATATTATAAATGATTAATAATCAAAGCAAATAAGTTATCTATTTCATTCTAATTAAGAAACAAGATACTATATGTACTTAATTCTGACCTCAATAAGGCACCTCATATATTCTCAACAATAATATCTACAATTATCGAAGTTAGCTAAACCATAAATACAACAGTTGCAAATTTAGAAGCTTTTAGAAATGCTGCAAAAAGTTTCAACCATAAATCTCTTTTTATGTCAAATGAAATGAATCGTTATCTTGTGTCGAACGAAAATTATTTTTTACATATTTAAAGTATTAATCGACATAAAAATTATAAAATAATACAAGAATATATAATACAAAATAACGATTCAACACGCACATTATCCCATATTAGTTAAGAAAAAGAAGTAACGATCCACTATTTTTGGTATTATTTGAAAATATATGTATTCTTTCTTGAYTTCTTTAGGAACACCAGAAAGTCCCCCTCCCTCCCACCCCAAAAGAAAAGGAAGCTCCATCATGTGGTATCTACTTTTGTTTCCTATCCAAATTCAGTTTGCAAATAGGAGCTAAAATATAATCAAGCCCAACACGTTTCCAGTTTTGGGCCAAATTCAGCCCAATACCAAACAAATTGCTCATTTCTTCCCCCCWTAATGAGTCGAGATTCTTGATTACTTTTCATTTCTCATTTTAATTTTATAAATTTGYCTTTTGAAAATTTTGTTTTACATTCTCCTTGACCAACTTTTTGAAAGTATAATGTCTTTAAATAAAGTGCAAGCATCAAGTATTATTAGTGCGACCGCGTGAGTAATAATGAGTTAGATACATGTTAAATAAGGTYTTATGAATTCAAATAATCTTAAATAAGAAATTGAGTTCAAACCTTGTGAATTGAATAAATCAACGTTAATTAAGGATTACTTTCTTTATGAATCTTTTCTGACCTAAAATTGAAATCGAAATCAAAGATTTYGGAAAAGAAAAAATACAAGTATTATTATAATTGATTTGAAGCATTCCTTACTAAGGATAAGTCTTAAATTCAATTCAAATTATCACAAGCAAGCATATATACATTTAATAAAGGGCTTTAGCTTTTGACCAAGTCAATTATATCTTCAATTAAATATTCTAACTTTGCTTGTTACGTGTTTTAATTTGGATTTCATAACTCATTCAAACTTTATGTCTTGAATATAACAAAATACAATGATGTAATACTATGATTTTATTGAATCATCATCAAGTCTTTTATGATAACGATTGTACAATGCATATTATAATTATAATGTTGGAAGTGGAAGTTTAGCCAACTTATTAGAAATTTTCCTCATATTACATTCATGAATATATTATACAAATTTATTTTTTATCAAAATAAATTTGTGATTTGCGTATTCACTATAAAAATATTTTAAAGTAAAAAAAATTAAAATCAATTACTTCTTAAGTTAAAGATAACAGCCCGCATCATTAGATTCTGAATTGATGGGGAAGACACGGAAGGATTAGCTAGGCAATTTAATCATCATCATTAATCTTCTAAAGTATTCATGTATACTAATTATGCTTAATTACTATTAACCACAAATAGTTAAACGCGTCTTACCTGCATAATAGTTGGGGAAAGACCAATGATTGGGCATAATCAAAATGCGCTTGATGCCGACAACGATTCCAGCAAAAGATACGGAGATATAAGCGCGTTTTCACCAAAGCACAACATCTAGATGGAGCGTTCATACTTTGGTCCGGAGCGCAAATCAGTCAAATCATATTATATCAATCTGATATCCTCACCTTGGAAAATTAATCTAAATTAGTGCCGATCACATCCATACAATCTGATTCTTATTTGTATGAAGATTTAATTCAAAATTCTTCCAACGTGACATCACAATTAGGAATTGGATCCAAAATCTCACTTTGACCTAAAAATTCGCTCATTAACTGATTTAAATTACTTCTGAAGTTACGATCAATTCTCACRTTATTTCTGGAGTGAGTAAATATTTATAAAGTAAGATAGATTCCAAGCACTCACATAATAGAAATAAAAATTCATCTAGTTTAATTTCATAAGAAAAAAAATGATTATCAACGATTTGAATTGACCAATATAGTGATCCTTTTATTAATACACAAAACTCTAGCAATTGAGGAGGGAGATGAAGATCCAAATTCACAAGGCTTCCTCTCTAAAACGAATACTGCACTCCTGATTGCCTTTTAAGTTGTCATCAATACACTAATCTCCCATATCATCCAAAGAAGATGTCTTCAGCTCCTGCTTCCTAGCAAACCATAAAGAAAGTAATGATCGGAGAGGATCATCATTCTTCCAAATTCTGCTCCTGTTTACCTTATTTGAGTTGGCTGGATGGAGTTGAATCTCATAGACCGCCTGACAAGTTTCCCATAGGCCACATAACATTCTATCTTTGTCTGTCTTTATTCGATATGTATTATAGAGAAAGATAAGTAAGTCAATTTAAGCACAATAAAGATATTCAACGTTTTATCCGACCACATGTAAGGGCTGTTATTCTTCACTTGATATTCATACTCTTCATTTTTTTGTCAATTTATTATCTTAGACAAGTTGATAGGCAAGCTAATTATACTTGTAAGTGCCTTGATACTAATGACGTGGCTTGCACATGTTGGCTTTGAACATTGGTCAAACTGCTCAAATATGACAAAACTGATTCGAGTTTGCGACGATCATTTAGATCATGCACGTAAGAATTTATATACGGTAAGTACACATAAAAACACTAATTAAATGATGGTGATTGTGAATAATATCATCTTTAATGGCACTAATAGCGATTTTCTGACAAAGTAATCTTACTTCAAAGAGACTAGAAATGAGAAATTTCCAAATCTCCCAACAATATGAACACGACCACCAGGAGTTCGTATGTRACAATGTTGAATTAAATAAATAGTTTCCGACCTCCATGAAGGAAGTGAGGTCATAAGCTGCAGGCWATGCAAGACCAATACAGACATCAGAAACAAGCCATTTTGCAGAATCAACTTATGTTGAAGAAATCAAATGTATCCTCATCTTGGAGAAGCAAAATATATATAGCAACTGAGTTGCATTTCAATTTGCCCTGTCCTCGAGAACGGGAACCTCTCTAATCATATACATGTACATGATTGCTATATCCTCAATAATTTCAAAAATTAGAAACACAAATTCGGTGTGTCTCATGTGTGCAAAAGAAAGAGGACATCTCTAAGGACTCTCCTACAACTCAGTTAAGAAGAAAAGAAACACTAAAAGGTTATGGGCAAAGAACAGTATCTGGAGGAGGAAATGCGAACTCGCTTTGCCTGAAAGGATCAAGCTTGTTATGGCATGGAGAYGGCCCTGAAGGAGGCACTGGTCCTCTTGGAAGTTGAGTTTCAAATAAACTTTCAAACTTCTTGTCCTCCACAACCCTTATGCTCTGGCCTGTCGATGCCATAGTTGCAACTAGCATCAGAATCATCAAAGAAATCCTCAATCCCATCAGAGCTCCCCTTCTGCTTCGGCTGCTAATGCTCGTGCTCGGTTTTTCGTCGTTTTTAACTGTGCTTTAAGGATGGGAGAATTGACTGCTATATATATGTGTGTGTGGAGAAAGAAAGRAGGAGGAAGGAGAAGGATTTCTGGTGCCGTTTCTGTTGATCGTATATTTCGAAATATGAATTTCGACAGAAGAAACTTTCTCAGTCGGGTGTTTCTATAAAGTTTAATTTTGGATATTGGAAGACTTTGAAATATGATACAAAGTTGAAATCATGCAATGGCGGCCATTTTACAAGTACAAAATAATGAATGCTTTGAACATGTTTCTCTCTTTATTAAATTCACCAACTGCATTACAATATTTTACTGAAATTCTTAGTAAAATCTCAGAGAAGATAGTCTTCTTCAGCGGGCTGCTAAATCGTGACATTTGTAGCTTTCAAATCAAGAAAATATAGCATGGCAGGCTCGACGGCATTTGTATAAGTAACTCTCCATTCCAACCTGATCAGGACTTCATTTATCTCATGCTTCCTGGTGTGAATCTAGAAATACTGAACGCAAACCCTCTCTGCCCTCAGTCATTTTGTATTTGATTTCTTAGGTTTACTTTGGATTTGATTCTGGAATGTTATCAGATTCAGAATTAGCAGTAGTGGCGTTGGTAAAGTGAGGTCCCTATTAAAAGCACCTGGCATCATGTTAAAAAATATATATATATATATATGATAGACATTTTTTCAAGTAAAAGTCAAATTATATGGATGCAATTTGTGCCAAGTTTGTATTAGTCTGTCGAATGCAAATACCGTGTGATCGAAAAAAATAATAATACAAAGAAAATGATGGTCGTACCTTCAAGAAAATCTTCAATTTTAAATTATATTTTATAAATGCTCCCAACTAAAGATCTATTAATATTTTAAGAATTACTATCGAAATGATGATAATAGAGTTTTCACAAATTTGAATAGAATAGTATTTCAGCCAATTATAAAGATGTATACTCTTAACGGTAAGATTAGAATTCTCAAATAAAGCATGAAGAGTCAAATTCCATACTAGTACCCCTAAAGTTTCGGAATTTTGGAAGATGATACAGCCACCGGCTCCGGCCTCCATGAAGGGCGGAAGTTGTGGTGCGAGTGGGAAGAAAAGTAAAAGAGAGCAAGGATATAGTCTTGAGTGACTGCAAGAACAGCAGAAATTTGGGGCAAAATGTAATGATTACTCGTGGACCAAACAATGTCAAACTTGAAAATTGGCCATTAATCCAGAATCTAAGAAAAGAGTGGCTCTTGCCGCCGGCCAAACTCATCTAACCAGGCTAATATGCCCTTGAATGCAAAGGATTTTTTTTTTTTTTTTTTTGTGAAGGCAGAATGCAAAGGATTTATCTGATTAAAAATGTGAAATGCACTTTCTAATATGTGAATAAAAAATTGCACAACAGTCAAAAAGAAAATATAAGGGAAATACACCTCAAATATGCGTGGAAATATTATATAACAGAGCATGAATGTGATATCTGCTGCTCACAAAATGGGCACCGCAAATTAGTTTTCACATATACAATAATAATACTTCTTTGGTTGCCTCTGCTGGGTTGGAGGGTTGGTGTGGATAGAATAAAAACCCTTTGTATTTCGTGATTCATTAATAAAATCCTAATAAATCATTTCACAAATAAGGCACAACATTTATAATGAGTTAAATTAATAATTTGATAAAATAGTGAGTGCTGTAATATAAGAAGGAAAAAAGGGAGGAAAAGTTTAACAAGAAAAGAAAAGAAGTAGGGGGGGAATGTATATTGAATTTCATTGACCTAATGTGAACCAAAAACTCTCTATGTACAAAATGACTAATCTATAATTATTTACAACACTCTCCCTTGAATGACTAATCTATACAAAAATTGTCTCATAAAAATTTGTTTGCGAAAAATCCAATGGGAAAAAATAAAATCAAACTAAAAAAAATACAATTGATGTTGGAGTATTAATTACTGCCTCGTTAAAACATTGTCAGGAGAACACATTGGGACAAAACCTAAACAAAGGAAAAAGAGTACAACTACTTTCCCTCATATAGATAATCACTAAATGTCTTTGATTCAATGCATTTTTGTGACGATCTACCCTCCCCTAGGTTCCACTGTGACTAACTTCACTAAGCGTAACTCTTCTAAAACTGAAGTCGCCTGGCTTCACTAAGYGTTTGTACCTGTCTCTAAAACATGTGAAAATTAAGTGAGTAAGGCACGATGAGTCCCATGTGTGTGTGATAGTGTACAATTTTAATAGTAAATATCTAAAAAACATGGTGCTTTAGTTTAAATAAGAAAAGATCAAACTATTGCTTAAAAAACTAATATCTCTGAAAAACTAATATCAAAGGAACTCAATGCTGGAACAAAATAAACATGCAAAGTTTAAAAAATCATTTCATGCTAAGTATAGAGTCCCAAGAATTAAACCTTAACTATAAAAGATTTACTCTACTGGGTCAAGATATACCGACCTTATCCTCCATGTACACATGCAATTTACAACTGAATTCCATGAACAATAACAAATAAGTCAAGTAGTAGCAGTACAATAAAACAGAGAAACTCACCTGAGTATCCTTGATTCGTGTACCGAACTTTTAATCTCCTTAATTATCGTGTCCTATAATCATATCACAAGAAATCATCTCAATCTGTGTCTTGTAATAGAGCTGCGATAATCTTAGGAGAGTGAAGGATCCCTTAATCGTTACCCAAGCCCCAATATCCATTGATGAAAAAAAACATAAACTAGTAACACTATCAACTCTAGTTAAAAAAGTCATATTTGCAAAAGAATGAAAATGTACTTCTGTAGAATATTTTTTCGTTTAACATTCAAGAATAAGTCACAAATATAAGTTATTACTATTCTACTTTTTGCATATGCAAGATAAAGCAAACCTCTTTCTTACGCTTAGATTTCCATTTTCTCTTTCAAAATCTCAGTAAACATGCAAGTCGACTATAATTTTACCAGTAAAATAATGGCGTTAACCTTTGACTTTTCTGTGAACATCAGTTAGAATCATTAGCTTCATTCTCTATGGAGATGCAAGATCTCAACTTATATTTGTTTTATTCAAATTGATGTGTGAGTTCTTTTCCTTCTTGCATGCTAGTAAATCAAAAGAACTTTTTATCTCCACTCCCCTTTTTCTCGATCGATTTTTGATAGAGATCCATTATATATTGGTTGTAGGAGAGGTACACGCTCTACTTGGCGAAGATGACGATGAAGGAAAATTGGTACTTTTGCACGATCCTACTGGGATTGATTTATTTTTCTTTCTTTTGTTGTCTCCCATATTCTTTATGGTGGATTTCAGCATTAAGTGTCTATAATAAATAATTCTTGTCAGATATGTGAATTGCAACGCATTCAAATTGGGCAGTATTTGTCATGTGTGTAATTCTACAATAAGAATAAGGATAATATATGTTTGAATCATGTAGATTTGTAATAAAGAAATCATTGTAACATGACATACATTGTACACATTCCTTCAAGGATACATATTATATCACCAAAGTATTTCATTTTTTTCAAAACAAGTGCTACTTCAATAGTATAATAATAATAATATTAATAGAGTAATTAGTTCAGCCGATTGCTAGTTCAAGATCAATAGTTTAATATTTTTCAAGAATATTTAGATTGGAATGTTCCTTTCATGAGTAGATAAGATTAATTTATAGATAGATTAATTGAGAGCAATAGTTAAGTACATGAATATTTAGATCATAATATATCCTTAATGAGTGTAAGATATAAATTTAAAATAATAATTTAATATTCTTCACGAATATTGAAATTATAATATCAAGTTCTTCAAGAGCATACAGTGTAAATTTAGATTATTACTATTTCAAGAGTAGTAGTTCAGTAGTTCAATATCCTTYAAGAATATTATGTTAAGCTCTTCAAGAGTAAATAATGTAAATTTAAACTTTAGATTATTGCTACTTGATGAATAATAGTTCTATATTTTTCAATAATATTTAGATTATGATATACTCTTCAAGAGTAAATAATATTAATTTCAATTAATATTCTTCAGGATTATAATATAATGTTCTTCAAGAAAACATGGTGTTAATAATTATATTATTATTACTTAAAAAGTAATCACTCAATATCCTTTGAGAATAGTAGTATAGTAAATATATAATAATAATAGATAAAATAAAGAGAAGAAGTAAAAAGAATTGAATGTATAATATGAAAGGAAAAAAAGAAACAAAATAAAATCCAAACTTTATAAAAGATAAAGTTTCTTTGATATTTCAGTAAGCAGCACATGGAAAGTTATGAAATCAAGAAGTATAAAAAATATCTTTATTTTTTCTTTTAAGCATATGGGAAAAGAGAATATGCAAACAATAAGAAAAATGGTATATGCATGCACCAATAAGAACAACGTCAAGATAGGAAACCACATTAGAGAAACTTTATCCAACTTTCTTTTCATAAAAAGATGAAAATTTTATATTCTATTGCTAGTTGAAGTAACGATCCACATACAAAATATGCACTCAATATGCAAAGCAAGCGCTAATCCTTTGTAAATTAGTACTAGAAAGAAAAACATCACATAGACTTAATTTATTACGTACTTCAATTAATTTGAAATGGCAATAAGAAAGTATATTGACTAAACTTAATAAGAATTTTCATCAAAGATAGTGACTCATGTTCAATTAGTTTCAGTAAAGAGTTATGTTTAATCAAATATAACAGAGTTTAATCAGATCCGATAAAGGCTCATGTTCAATCAAATTTATTAAATATTTAAGGAATAGAGAGTTGTGCAGATAACGTGTTCTAAATTAAGAAGAAAAGAGAAAGGAAGTTTAGGGAGAGAAGGAAGAGAAGTAGGGAAGAATTATATTATAGATTGGATGAATATTTAAACTACTCTCTATTATTTATTATTGAAAAAGGAATCAATTTTCTAACATAATTTAAGTTGTTATTGCTTAATAAATTGATGGATTTGGGGAAAGAGGGCGACACCCTTTCAATATTTTTCAATATTTAATATTCTTTGATAGGGCATACTCAATTATGGAAAAATTGGAATAAATAGGAAAAAGTTGACAATGGAAATCAAACCGATGACCATCAGTGCATAACCTTTTAGTTCCTTTCATTTCATAAATTAAAAATTCATTAAACTTATCTATCATATTTTTTAAAACATGAATCTATTATTGTTTATTTTTAGAATTCTCAACTCTTTAGGATGTCTATGCGATAAAATATTTTTTAGAATAAGCAAATTAAAATTATTTTTATCATTATAGATATGTTCGTGATATTTTCGATTACTTTGGTCCTTACTTTAATGAACCAACAAAATATCTAAAGTTTGACATAATAAATTGTCCATCAGTTTTTTAGAGACAACATAGTGAGTTCAATAATCAAGATCACCCTTTTGGTCGAGTTTACAAGATTTAAATTCCTGTGAACGAGCATTATATCCAAGCTCATTTCTCTCTTAAAATTTAAATCAATATAAATTGCATTCCTATATTTTTTATTGCATCTAAAAGACTTGAATTTTCGTATTGAAATAAAAAATTACGAGGAGTGATTGATGCTTTTAAGTGTTTTCATCCACGTAACATGCGCCAGAGCTTTTGTATTATCCTCAACTTCATCATCAAAAAGATTCTCAAAGTATCTATTTTAGGAAATTATCCTTGAGGAATTCTGTACTAATTGCAGAAAATAGATAGAAATAATTTAACAATTTATGTATTATCACATTCCTCGATCTGTTCTTATATAGATAAGAAATTAAAATATTTTATACCAAAGACTAACGAGTCCTATAGCAAAACTTGGTAAGTATGCCATAGAAATTAACTCCCCTAGTATACTATAGCAAATATCCATAAGTGTGTCGTAGTCAGTGCTGGAGCCACCTTGGGGGCGGGCCTTGGCCCCCCAAAATTTTCAAAAAAAAAAAAAAACTTGTAAAAAATTCAAAATTTAATTGCTAAAAATTAAAACATATGATTTCACTTCTCCTCCAAGAAGAAATTCTTGGCTCCGCCATTGGTTGTAGTTTTAAGTTTAATTTCACCTCTGCTTTGGTGTCAACGGTTAATAGACGCTGGCCTTCTAAGATACAATAATTCGTAATGTAAGTAAATGATGCAGTTAATTCATACTTTCATTTGAACTAATGAAAAATTGCACTCTAGGGCTTTAGAGATAATCAAGAGAGAAGAACTGCAAACACTTGAACCTTTTCACGAACTATTTAGAAGTGATAGATAAAGTCCTATTTATAAAGTCTTGGGAATGAATCTGTTATAAAATGAAAGTTTTCAAATTTAAAAATAAGTTAATATTATTGTGTAACTTAGACTCATATTTAAAATAATGTAATTCCTATTTTCATATTAAAAATATCGTAACTCATTTCTTCAATTCATAGATCTTGTAAGCCTCAAAATTTCAAATTGAATCTAAAATAGTGTAGACCCCTGATTTGTATTCGTAAGTCATAAGGCTTTTATATTTTGTAATACATATTGCTTTATTACATTTGGATGTTATGAAACTACTACATTTATAAAAAGGTTAAGAAAGATATTGAGAGATTATTAATTTTATACATATAACGTCTCTCCTAATTTCTCTATATTTTCGATTATTAAAAGTATATTTGAATAATGTGACTGAATAAGTTCGTGAGGTTTTTCAGTGTATATATTCATTATAAAAACGATTAGGCAATATTTTATCTTGAAGTCGTGACTGATCGCTGGGGAAAGGTCTTCACGAGCTTACTTGATGATCTTATATTTTGTGAAGAATGCTTGATAATGTTTTCTATTCTGCTGATATTTGACCATCTTTGAATCATGGAGTTCTATACCCAAGAAGACCATTGGATGTCCTTAACTTAGTGGCATTGCAATATATGGTTGGAAAACTATATGTTACAGGAAGATAAAGGATGTTCTATGGCACTGGAATATGGTGATCTCGAGCAGAAGTAGTATAATCTCATATGATAAAGTTTTAGAATCTTCTAAAGAAAGTAAGCAGTTAAGATTTAGTATATGTATATATACTTGTTCCATGAGTGAGCCATCATTCGGTGAATTGGATTTCTATTTCTGACGATTTATGACGATATGCCTTCTGGATGGGATTGCGGGAGAGACAATTATCATTGGCCACCCATTCGGCTTTGGATAGTCAGAGAACTTCTTGTCAAAGCTTAATAGGAATATTCATGCACTAAGATTCAATGGATGAATACCCTTTAAAATCTCTATCCATGAACCATGTTAATAACACGTTCATCTCATCTAAAGAAGTTCTTCGGATTCAATTGTATTTTTTGAACCAAAGATTCATCTCATGAATGTATCCATATAAATATCTCATGAATCAAAAACGAGATTCAACACATATATCTAAAATTAGAGGTAATAGATCGATTAGTATATGTATTTCATAAATCTATTTACAAGATTCATAGATATATCTGAATTATAYAGTATACTTTTTATTATATTTTTCTATTCACCTTATCTAATTATCCATCATGTATAACGTAGTTTTTGATGGGAAGGAAATCACAACGCAACGGAATAATTTAATAACACAACTCTTCCCAAATGCCCGTGCAACTTAGAGACAAATAACAAACGAAAAGAAGATCAAACAATACACGAGAATTTTAGCGTGGTAAAACCTCCATTAACTAGGAGTAAACATCCACGGGACCCTTGGGCCACTTAATATCTCCACTATAATCAATAATGGGTACAACCAAGGTTCTCTCTAACAATAGTTAGAGGCATACATAAACTTCATCAAGATCTACAATTAATCTTGGAACACAACAAGAATCAAGAGAAGGAATAACACCCAAAACAATCTTAAACTCGCACCCCCGAAAATCACTCAGTAGAAAGACCTAGAAAGCTCAAAATCAGATCTCCACCGTTCAAAACGTACCTCTGTATGTCCCGAAGACTGTGACAAAGTTTCGTGACGATCCAACGGTTGACGGCTGTGTAATGACTGATTTCACAAAGTTGGTCGGAGCTGAGACAAGGCTGCGGAAATATTCTCTCTTCTATTTTTCTTGTGTTTTTACTCACTTGTAAAACCTTACTCTTTGCTCAATTTTAAATAGCAAAGGTATCCACAAGTGGGCTAGTACCCACATACATTTGGGCCTCTCCAAATAGGAGGGATAGCCCAACAAACTCCCCCGACCGACTAGTTGGAGGGCAATTCCAATCTTGCAACTGTGCGACAAAACTCAAACTTTCCCCTTAACAAAACTTTCGTCAACATATCCGAACCATTATCATCGGTGTGAATCTTCTCAAGCTCCATCAACTTAGAGTCTAATGCATCATGAATCCAATGATAACGAACCTCAATATGCTTTGACCTCGAGTGAAAGGAGGAATTCTTCGATAGGTGAATGGCACTTTGATTATCACAAAACAAGACATACTTTTCTTGTTTCACACCAAGTTCCATTGTAAATTTCCTCAACCACAACAACTCTTTCGTCGCTTCCACGGCTGCTATAAACTCAGCTTCAATAGTAGAGAGTGCAACACATTTTTGCAACTTCGATTGCCAAGCCACGGCTCCCCCGACAAAAGTCACCATATGCCCCGAAGTAGATTTTCGATCATCCAARCTCCCGGCTAGATCCGAATCTGTATACCCGACCAACATAGGCTTCTCGCATCCAAAAGTTAGTCTCAAATTCGACGAGCCACGCAAATATCTCATCACCGACTTCACCACTTCCCAATGATGTTTTTCTGGATTTGAGAGATACTGGCTCACCACTCYCACGGYGTGAGCAATATCGGGTCTCGTACAAACCATAGCATACATCAAACTACCAACGGCCGACGAATACGGAACGTTCTTCATACAAAACTTCTCTTCATCTGTAGATGGACATAGTTTATGACTAAGTTTAAAATGARAAGCAAGTGGAATGCTCACCGCTTTAGTTTTATCCATATCAAAACGCGGAAGAACTTTCTCCACATATCTTTCTTGTGACAAGTACAACTTCTTCGCATTCCGATCTCTAACAATTTCGATACCAAGAATTTTTCGAGCTTCTCCTAAATCCTTCATAGCAAAGGATTTACTCAAAGTATTCTTCAACTNTTTTTTTTTTAAATCCATTTAACTTGAAAATCATTAGAATAGACTGATCAAGTTTATTCAAATAAATAAMTAACTAAAATACTGACCAAGTATTGGTAATGAATGGAAAATGGTAGGTCATTAGTAGCATCTTTACTACCAGGATGCTTTGAGCTCTTCAATTCACCTAGGACTCTAAAACCCTCCAAGGATTTATCTCCAACTCTCTGTTTCTTAATGAAATATCAATGAGAAGTTGCTAGCCCTACAATTTGATTGATTAAGTATTTTCTTAGATTTCGATGCTTGAAATAATCTTATCTTCTTCGTATTATGATATATGTTTAGAGTCATAACTAATTAGTTAATGAAATACCATAAAGATCCAGACTTCCATAAATGTCCAATAATTCTAAAATTAGTGAAGAAAAATATATTTGTAAAAAAAAATTGTTTGAAAATTTAAATATATTATTTTTATTTTTAACCACATTAACAAGCAAAAACCGTTTAACGAGAAATCTCCAAATTATTTATTTTTTGTAAGTTAAAAGCTATTCTAAAAAGTAATCAAGAATAACTCAAAACAAATTTTGTTTTGACAATAAACCTAAAAATAGTTGTTTATAAATAGAAGAAAATATGAACCTAAAACTCCATCTGATAACACTGAAATCTGAACTCTCTAAATTTCAAACACTAAAATGTGAAGACTAAAGCTGAAAAAGTAATTGAATTTTTGAACATTGAAAATATACTTATGTATGTTTGAATATGAAAATTAATTTGATGATAGATTTTGATAATAAAATTAATAAAACTATGAATACCGATATTTTTATACTTTTGTCATCTTTTAATTATTTAAATTTATATTAGGATCAATTTATATTTATCAATAATCGAGTAGTAGAAACAACGGAGATAAGAATGTTAATTATGTCCAGTAAATAAAAATTTATAGAAGTCATGCATATTAAGAGGCTCAAAGATTTTCTAGTAGACTATCTTACCTTACTACCTTTGTTACACCAATCAAAGCACGACAGAAAATCTTTCTTAGACAACATTATCACTTTATCCTATTTGAAAATTATCAATAACAACTTTATTTAACTTATTTAATTTAATTTAAATATGAAAGGTTACTAAAAAAATATTGTTTAAAATATATTCATATTTCAATAAAATGAATATTATTAATATTCTTAAATAGATAGAATACTCATAGTTATGAAAAGCAATGGCACCCAATATGACCTGTTAGTCCATTATCTCTTTTAAATAAACTTTTAGAATGTTGTTGACTTTGATGAAATAAAATTAACACTAACATTAGCAATGCACATTATAACCTAGTTATAACGTGAGTTACATAATCTCATTATAATTAAATAAATTATATACAACAAAAATAAATAAAAGAAAAAAGAAATAATTAGTTATAATAATTATTTTAGATTTTACATGGAGAATAATATAGAATTAATATGTAATAATCGTATCATCTTCAAATGTGAAAAAATGCCATATGAAAGTTCTAAGATAACTAAAAATCAATAAAAGATAATTCTGTAAATAATTATCAAGAATAACACAGTAACAGAAGAAATTAAATAATTCATAGTAAATATGATTATATTATATTGATCTAAGATAATTTTTTTATTTTTCTTCAATTTTTAATCACATGTTCAAAATATTAGTTGACACAATTTATAAAGTAATACGATAATATATAACACAAAATAAAGTGCAATTAAAGTTATCCCAAACTAGTATATCTAAATTTTGAAAGGGTAAAAAATATATACACATCCTCCTACAATGGATATAAAAATATAATAGAAAATCTTTAACCATATGACATATTAAGAAGCAATAAGTGATAAATTATAATTTTATCACTTAAAATTTATATGAGAATCTAAGAGGCACTTACAATATTTTAAATTATGTTATTAAAAAATTATAATTAATTTAATATTAAATGATGAATTGTATTATTAACTATACTGTAAATAACAACCGGACGACCGCGGCCATGTTGAGAGGAAAACAGACGACCAAGTGAAATGGAGGATTACTGTATATTTAGTAATTTTTTTATATTTTATATTCTACATTTTGAATAATCCCAAGAAGAAAGGCAAAGCAATTTACTTTATTAGTAAAAGTTCGTCTAACTCAATGCCCATACCATAATTTTGGATTATCAAATATAAATGTAGTGTAAAATGAATTGACATCCAGTAATAATTTTAATATTTACTAATAAATAATTACTCAATAGTACATTACATTCTATCCTTTAAGATCRTTAGAAAGTTAATTTGTATTGTCTCAATTGSTCCATTCTTCTAATTAGAGGTGTTAATCGGGTTGAATAAGCCCAACTTGATTAAATCCAAGCTCAGTTCAAATTATTTTTGCTTGACTCAATTATGAGCTTAGGAAAATTAAAATGTGAACTTGAGTCGATTTAGCTCATTCCGAATTTATCCCAGAAAAAAAAAGACAAAGGGAAAAAAAGATAAAACATAAATTCAAATATGAAAAGTAAAACCTTAATAAATAAAATATAAGTAAATCAAATATAATTTATTAGAAAAAGATTATAAACATACTTTATAATTTAATAATAAGATTTTAATTTTAATCAATTTTAAACTAAAATTAAGTATAAAACATCGCAAAATTAATTTTCAATAACAATAATAAATACGTAATATGAGCTTTTTTCTAAATAATAAAAATAAATTTAGTATTAAAAATTAAAAATTAAAAATTAAAAATCAATATAGCATTAGTATTAAAATTAAAAATAATAAAAAATAATATTTCGAATTCGCCTCATATTAGGCTGAGCTTACCTAAATTCAAATTCAAAATTTGAGCCCGAAGTCGACTAAGTCCAAATTTACCTAAGGTTTGATACAGAAGGTTTCAAACTCAGCGGGTTGACTTCGGATCGCCCGAGCTCATTGGTAATAATGGTGGCTTTTGCAATATTCTTTTTTCCTTTTTTTCTTCTTCTTTTTACGAATTAGGGAGGAGAAGAAATAGAAATAAAAAATTAAGCCAATAATACAAAAAAAGGACAGTGCCTCCACCTTTTTGAGAAAATCCAAAACAAAAATAATGAACATACAAAATTAGACATTGGATTGGATGGAAAAGCAAGAATCTTGAAAAACAAAATCATCGGGGCTACATTCTCAAGAAGATTTCTCCTTTCACTGCTACCTGTGCTTCACTTGAACAAAGTCTCAATGTTTCGAGCCCTTCATCTGTCTCCATTAGTAACGCCCATCTCTGTTTCAACTCCAAGGTTTGTTTTGTCTCCCAATTCCTCAATAAAAGAGAGTAGTGTTATTTGCGGCGTGTTTTTTGTGTTTTTGTAATTGTTATTTCCCCCCTTTTTTCTCTGTTGATCTTAGATTCTTGTTGAAGAACTATTTTGGTGGGAAATTTTGAAGGTTGGCCATTAGAATGTCAGCAGTGGCAACCAAGAAGACGGGTTTCCCTGTCGGGTCGTTGGCAGTAAAACCTCCTGCACATCCCACTTATGATTTGAAGGAGGTTGTCAAACTGGCACTTACTGAAGATGCTGGTGATCGGGGTAATTTTACTTGAAAACATCAATTTTTATTTTTTAATGCAGTCTTTTTTTAAAAATCTCTTGCATAATCCATATTTATTTATGTATCTGTTCTATGAAATTCTCTCTTTTGGAGCTTAGGCTAGTGTTATGTATAAAACCATTCGAAAATGCAAAATAATGTTATGGTTTTCTCCTAAATTCAATAGGGAATGGTAAAGCTTGGAGCCCTAGCCACTGATGTTTGTCTATGGTCTTTTTATGTTCGGTTTTGGTCTTGTATTTTTGGTTTAGCTATTATGATAAAAGATTAATATTAATTGAGTTGACTTATCTACTGTAGTATGAGATTCGAACAAAAGTTTTCAAGTAGAAACTATTTAAAGCTAGTATATTGTAGTATCTTATAACGTGGAAAATAGTTAATAAAATTGCTCAAGTTAGGATAATTGGATCATGAAAGTCTTGTAGGATGTAGTCACATGAGAAGGAACTAGACTAATTAGCCTTTTGCTATTTTAGTATAGTGTTAGTCGTAAAAATTGTGTGGTTGAAGCTTTGACTAGAAACAACTTTTGTATCATTTATAATTTAGGGGATGTGACTTGTAAGGCAACAATTCCACTTGAAATGGAAGTGGAAGCACATTTTCTGGCAAAAGAGGATGGAATTGTAGCTGGAATTGCACTTGCTGAAATGGTGTTCAATGAGGTTGATCCATTCCTGAAGGTATTGGACATTGATAACTTCATTTTCCAAATGATTCTTTGGGTCTTCAAATTTGAGGTTTTTAAGAAATGAACAAATTGTGATTGCGATAATGGAAGAGAACAAATTTTGCGAAATGTTGAATGTCATCATCCGGTCTGGCTGGACGATATTGAATTTCCTTATTCCCTGGAAATGCATTTCTTCTCCTGCTGATTTGATTTCAACTTTCTAAATCGTGGGGATTTTATACTCCGCTTTAAGGCCATACCGGGGCATTGTTTGATACAACAGAAAATGGCAGTTTACAAGCCACTAATGCTAATAGAATATGAGTTTCTGTGGACCAAAATTTACTTAAAAATCTAATACTTGTTTGCATTTTGGGATTAGGTGGAGTGGTCCAGAAGGGATGGTGACAAAGTTCATAAAGGCCTTCAATTTGGTAGAGTACATGGTAAATGAAAGTGGGGTTCTTACATGAAATTCAACACTGATGGGATGTTTGAATTGAATTTTAATCTCCCGTAAATGTGCAGGGAAGGCACACAGCATTGTTAAAGCTGAAAGGGTTGTGCTTAATTTTATGCAGAGGATGAGCGGAATAGCCACCCTAACTCAGGTCTTTTACATTGTGATAACAGATCATATGTAGGACATATTATTCAGAAGATCCAGCACAATATGAGTTCCTTTATCATTTTCTAATGTTCAATTATGTAGTTTCATATCAGATTTTATGTGCTCTTTTTATTTTCAAGAATTGATGAAGAAGAAAGAATGCATATGGATTAATGAAGTGCGAAGATTTACAAAAATCCGTATTTGAACCATCTCCGGACATGTTTAGAACAATTCAACTTAATTTAGTTCCCAGTTAAATGGATGTAGCTAGTGATTGGTTAGCTTTCTAAACGAGGTAAAAGAATAGTTAATTTTATCAAAGCTGAGGTTAGAGGTAACCAAAGAATCTAGAGCTTGATGGTAGAGCTTACTTTGGTCCAGTTTGTTTGTTCTTGTTAATTTGATTTTGAAACTGTTTGATATTCACTGGGAAAACATATATTCCCAAGTATAATTATGTACCAGATACTTATTCTTCATATATGCAGTTACTAAAGATATGCTCGTATGATGTGATTGATTGGATTTCTCTGAAGATGCATGCTTCTTTCTTGAAGTGGAGATTTTAGTGTCTAACTCTACCTTTTCTTCACTGATGTAACATTAGAGAGCTTTTAGTTAGGACTATTAAAAAATCCCTCGTTATGTTCTCTTGGTTCTTTCTGAAAAACTCCCATTAACCACATGATTACTCACAATTTTACTCCTCAATTAACATCTAACCTGTTACTTTGTAATGTATTCAGATTCTGAACCCAGTTTTCTTGAATTCTCAAGAAAAGTGAACAATGTCAAGCAAATCACCTTACCTTCTATAAAGCCAGAATTATTTCTCAAGCTTGTGGCTACCTTAATTTTCCAAGCAGGTAGTCTGTAGGATAAACAGCTTTCCCTTCATGGAGTCACAACTTCTTTTACACGATAAAGTCAACAGCATCTGTTGGAGTGGTTCAGAAGATCGTTAAGATATTGAAAAAGTAGATAAAAATACTGAAAGAGTTCACCTCCAGGCACTCCATTTATCTGTAACATATCATAAAAGTTTTAGGTACTAGATCCGTTGGGTGTCAGTTTGCTATAATAAACATTGGAAAGCATGCCATTCTAACCTCAGAGGGTCTTACTGATCCTCTTTGTGTCGGATGAAGCAAATGGAAAATCTGTTACTCATGAATAAGTTGTCAGTTTGAATTGTCTTGTCCACATGAAGCAAATGGAAAATCTGGTAAAGCTTGGCAAATTTCGCAGGATACTAATTATATGATATATGGGCCAACACAAATTCAAAAGATTGGAACATTCCCGAAAAGTTGTTTGATCTGTACCACCAAAATATTCTGCTGGACATTTTTGTTATTCAATTCCTATGAATTCTCTTCTTTCTATTTTATTTTTCTTTTTTCTTTTCCTTTTTTCCTTCTTCTTATTATTATTTTGGTTTTTCTTTTCGTGTGTTTGTGTGTATGGAGAAACTGATAAACTGTGTTTTAGACTCAGAATACTCCACTTTATGTTCCCAACGGTACATCAACTTTTACATATCCCGCAGGCCATGGCGGATGCTGCAAAACCTGCCTACATTCTGGAGACAAGGAAGACTGCTCCTGGTCTACGTTTGGTGGATAAATGGGCGGTGTAGATCATTTCTTCTACCTGTGTTTGAGTTTTATTGCATGCATAGATTTTTAGTGGTCTCCAGGCTCAATATGACTCTCTTTACAGGTGTTGATAGGTGGGGGTCGGAATCACAGAATGGGTTTGTTTGATATGGTGATGATAAAAGACAATCATATATCTATTGCTGGAGGCGTCACTAATACACTAAAATCTGTGGACCTATACCTAGAGAGTAATAATATTCAAATGGGGGTTGAGGTAGGCTCGATATTTGTTYGTATTCTTTTTGTGCTTTTATCCGTTCTTATATTTACTATTTGAGAAGTTGACACTTTGTGTTTCACGGATATTAACATGAGCCACCAAGCCTAACATTATAAAATCATGAAATATTGTTAAGATAATATTGTTGTCATCTTCAATTATTAGTCTATATTATGAGATGAAAGTGAACTCTCCACCTTCCTTCTGCACATCCCCACCCCGTGCCCCCTCCCTCCCTCCCTCCCCATGCTTAGTACACAAGTATGAACTCCTTTCAGTATTTGCAGATCTCATGTTCTTCTAGGAACCATGATAATTTGTTGGAAAATCTGAAATTATATTTATGGATATTTTTCTCATCTGATCAGATTGAAACCAGGACACTTGAAGAAGTGAATGAGGTGTTAGATTATGCATCTCGAACAAAGACTTCCTTGACTAGGATAATGCTGGACAACATGGTTGCCCCACTACCTGATGGAGATGTTGATGTATCTATGCTTAAAGAGGCTGTGGAGTTGATTAATGGAAGATTTGAGACTGAGGTACATTGTCTGCCATATGTCCCAGGCTTTGGAAKATTGACCTTTATTCTTTAAAATTTCCAATGTACTATTATGCATATCTCTATCTYTTAATCTCTTTCTTGCAAATGTCCAAGATCCTTCTTTTGCAACCATCCCAATGGAAAATTTTCTGCTTACATGGTCCACAGATGTGTTTTTGTAGCTTGTGGTGTTTGTCTGTTGCCTATGCAGACATACACCACAAACAGGGATTCAATTCAAACAACTTTTTCTGCTCATGTAGACATGTATTACACTTTCTGACTTTTTGTGGATTTTGAATTATATAAAGCTTTCATAACTGGATATAACATACCAGATGTAGAAGGCATCTCCTAGGAGACCTTTCATATGTGTATCGCGGAAAGCTTGGGATCTTAATGCCCTGACTTCAAATTTGTTTTCCTTGCTATGATTCTTTTATAATGATCATTTAGTGTCTTTTCTGGAATGGTTAGCACATACACTTGGATGCAAGAAATGTGCTTGATATTCACTGCTCCACGGAAACAAGATATATTGTGTGCAGCCTTTTCCATATCTTGCTAAAGTCGTCTTAAACTTGTGGGTATTTGTTTCCAGCTGGCCATTTTATGGTTCAACTCTTATTGCCTTTTGCTTTAGTTCTTTTTGGTCCCTAGACTTCTTCCTGCAAATAAATTTGGCTATTCAGTTTATTGTTCATTACCTTTTGTGGTTTCTGATAATCAGTGTTAAATTTGTTTCTTTGGCATTTCTCTAGTCCAAAGATGAAACGATAAAAACATGGCTTACAAAACAAGCACAGCAACAAAGAAAAAGCACCAAAAGGGGAAGGGGGGGGGGAAGGTAAAAAAAAGATCTCTGAAGATGTCATGTGACAAATGATGTTGCACCAGTTTTCTGTTATAAAAAAGAATAATTGACAGAAATGAACCACTCACTATGGCATTCAATCTATTTTTTATTTTAATTTTTTGGGATCTACAAGGCAATTGTTGTACTCTATTTATTCTGACTTATGATAGTAAAATCTGTACCTATATGGTGTATTTATTGGCTTAATGGTTGACAGGCATCTGGAAATGTGACCCTTGAGACAGTACACAAGATTGGATTAACGGGAGTGACTTATATTTCAAGGTACTATTTACTCTTATGAATTATGTTTTAGTAAGCCTCAGCAATTAGTTGGAGTAGCATATTGCTGACATCTGGAATTCACCTCACACTCTTCATAACTAAATCACTTCTTGACCAGCTTTTAACATGAAATGCTCATAAGGTTTTATTTTCACCTCTGCATGTGAAATCTTAGGTAGGTGATTTCACACTGAACTTGGCCTTAATTGCTGTAATTTCATTCTCTCTCTCCGAAGAGTATGGGAACAATACGGGCTGCTTGTTGAACTCCTGTTCCATAAATTATTTTRCTAATCTTGCTATAATTTGTTGATATTGGTTGTAAAACTAGTGAAAATCAATGAAACTGGTCCTTTTGTTGGAGGAAGAAAAGGAAAAATGGAAAAAGGATTTTTCATCGTTTTAACCCGTGTAAATATTTGAAATCTTTTATTTCACCTGTCATTTCAAATTTATTAACTAACTGATGATTTGTATGTCTGCAGTGGTGCGCTGACTCATTCAGTGAAAGCACTTGATATTTCCTTGAAAATTGATACAGAGCTTGCACTTGAAGTTGGCCGGCGTACAAAACGAGCATGAGAAACTATRCTTTATGTTTTCTTTTTATTTATTTAATTATTCATTTGGTTCTTTCCTGATTCCGCAAGACATCTATTGTCGGGCAGAAAAATATGCCTTTTTGTTTTATGTTCTTTGGTTTGCTGAGGAAAAACTTGATCTTCATCATATCATGAGGTTGTACATTCATAGACATAGTAGTGCTTTCATCCCTAAGGAAGATAGAATAACACAATATGGAAATAATCCTTTGAAACTCTTCCGCATGGCCTAAAGTTACTTTCCAGAATGGCTGTTGTGTTGGAAACAAGTGGTGTAGTTTCTAGTTAAGCAGTTCGTTTTGTAGTTCTACTGTTCTTGCTGCTTCTCCCGGAAATATTACTCTGGATTTTGAACCTCTCTGCCACTATAGTGCTCTTTTTGCAGGTTTTTGTTCCTTCTTTCTTGATTTAGTTGAAAGTCACTCCAAGTACTCAAGGTGACAACTTTGAAGAATTCTTGAAATACATCAGTAATTGCAAGGGCACAAAAATGAACTTGAATATCAGAGCTGTGATTCTGGGTTCTAACTGGCTATCCTGGAATGGAGAATCTATGAACCTGGAGTGTGGACTCAAAGGCCCCAAATTGTCTGTCACTACTTTGGTTCCTTTACATTATTTAACATTATCTGATGAAGCAGCAGCTCAGATTGTTTTTTTCTTAGGTAAGGTAAGTAGTAGGTAACATTGAAGATTGATTAATTTGAAGCCTCCAAATCAAGAGTCTTCAGGTGTTTGTAGAAGGTGATTTCCAATGATTAATTTTTAAAGAATAAGTTTAATGATCTATACATAACAGCGAGACATTTTTTAGTGCTTGAGCTTTCAAAATGTCGTTCTCTCTCAAACCCACCATCCCATCCCATGGGCCTTAGTGCCCATATTTGCTAAGTTTCAACCACCAACACTGCCACCTATATGCCCCATTTTGGCAAGTTTCAACCACCAAAACTGCCACCTAGAGCCTCATAATTACTGCAGGGAAGAAATTTGGTAAAACTTTGACTTGAGGGCTACCACTTTTCCTTACCCGTGGGCCACGAACGTGCTCTGGGCTGTGCAAATTTGTTGGTCCTCTGCATAAGACGAGCTGCCTATGTATCACGGGAACCTTCAGCTTCCAGGCTTCAACACGGCATTTCTGGGTATTCTCATGCGCCATATTTTCTAAACGGTTGAACCTCAACCTTAGGGGCTCCCACCTCTTTGTCCCTAGGATCATGGAGGGGTAGGTCGCAAAATGTATCTTAACAAGTCAAGAATCAAAAACTATCTGTATACTCTGCTCACAAAGGAATAATTTCATACTTTTAATAGAAATCGAACTCTCAAACTGTCACTGCTAGTAATGATGTGACCACCATGCCCCAGATTTTCTTCATTCACAGCCCCTTGTGCTCGAGAAAAACGAAGGTCGCCCATATTTACGTGGACTAACAATACTGTTTCAATGACGCGGATCCTAATCAGCTGCAGAATTGATGAATAGCTTTGCTTTCTTTTCTGTTTGTACTTCTGTTGACATATACCTTAGAAACTATTTGTAATAGTTTTGAGAATAAACAGTTCTGCATATGGTTTCAGACATTCGAACTCCAAGTTCGAATTAAGAGGGACTCACAAATGAATCAATACTTTTCTAACGTTATTTGCTACATTAAGAAACTCGAACTCAAGATCTTGTTTTACTTAAATCAATAATCATTGATAAAAGTTTATCGGTATTACTTGATATTTGTCAAATATAATGCACATATATCAACTTAGTTTTTTAGAGAGCGAACTAATATAATAATTTTTTAGATCAGGTGGAAAGGTGAAGGTTGAAGAAGAGAGTTTATAAAAAGATGGAAGGAAATTCATATTAAAAAATATAAAGAAATATAAGATTATATGCATGACATGATCATTCAGTGGATTTGCAAATGTAAAAGTAATTGTGATGAGCGCAATATGATATGTGAGTATAAAATACACTAAAAGATGAGTTTTCATATATTATTATTAATATTTCATGTATTTTGAAAAAAATTATCTTTTAATACATATATTTACTTTTACTCGAATATAATCGAACGTCAAAGATAAAGGAACGTTGACATATATGTACATTTCCAAAATATCGAAAATACTATTTATATAACATTTTTTGAGGAATGAGTTGTGCCATTACAAATTTGTCATTCCCTTATCTCAATATCTTCACCTTTTCATAAGTGGCCATACACTTTGAAAGGATATACCTTTATGTAGTGAGCAGCAGTGGGAGATTTCTTGAAGTAGTGGGGAACTCTTTGAGTTGGACTATTTTCTAGAGGGCTCTCTATTGGAAAATCCATTGGCTCTACCACGTTTATGCTTTCAAGTTTCCTAAGTTAACGCGTGAGGTGCTACTGCTTCTTCGTGCTTTCCCCGTTTCTTCTTCATAGTCAAGGTAACAATTAGAAGCTTCAAAATCGTGCATTGCACCTAACCTTAAAAGTTTTTATGCCAAAATAGACTTGGCAAAGTCTAGTCTGCGTACGTAACTTCTCCGCAAGAGGATAGATGAAGCGATTTGAATAGTAAATTAAGATTTTACTATAATAATTTACGGTAAACATTTCATATGTAATAGGAAATATTCAAATTATTTATGAGTGATATCATGATTTATTTCCTCAAAAAAAAAAATCTAAAAATAAAGGGCAGATAATATGATCGGTCCTTTGGGCCACACAAAGAAATAACTTTGCGTTGCTGAGTCTATATCCCGTCAAAAGGATGACTCTTACCTAAAAAGCAGACAATAATCTTGGATACCTCATTCACTAATTAATGATTTAATAATGGCAAGTGAAATGTGTCTGAAATCTTTAAGTATCTAATACTATATATTTTCATTATGAATTTTGCTAACCACAAATCAGCATTAATTATTATAATAATGTCTTTAACTTTGAAAAAAATTAAATATTGAGGAATAATTCTTTTAATAAATATTAATAGGGGTAGTAAATAATTCTTATTAAATGTCATTTAAATAAATATTTTAAATTATTTTTTATTTCATTGAGTATTAATAAATTCTAAACTTTAGAATCTTAAACCGTAAATCCTAAAACCCTAAACCCTAAACTCTACATCCTAAATTCTAAACACTAAACACTAAATACTAAATGAGAATAAAAAATTAATAAATAAAAAAATAACACTCACTCAAKTAAAAAATATGATTAAAAACCTTATTTAAATGATATTTAATTAAAAAAAAGTAGTACTTCTATTGATGATTATCTAATTCATTGAAAAAGATTACCCATTAATATTACTATTAATTAGATTATTTTTAAAATAAAAAATGTCTATCATTAATGGCTACTCATCTAATATTTAACCATAGCTCATGGGCTATGAGTAGTATTTTCCTTTCTTTAATTTACTCTTCCGTTCTGCTTTATGGCTTTTTAAATGTTTTTCTTCTTTTTCCATATCTCTCATTTTTTAAACTCCGTCAAAATGTAAGCATTTCAATTATATTTTTTTCAACTATATCCTGCGCGTAAAATTATTGTCGCGAGATAGTTGAAAGGTCTATTTTCAATAAAATTTAATTATCTACTTGAAATTAGCATTACGTTAAGAACGGTCGTGTTACAAGAATATGATAATAAAAAATCTTTAATGATCATTCTAATAAATACGTAAGAACGTCGTGTTCAAAAGAAGATAACTAAAAAGATAATTTATTCTATTACTGTATAAATTAACCAAATATTGTTTAATCTGTATAAAGATATTTTAAATGTATAGATAATAAAAATAATAATATAAATTGAGTTAATTATCGAAATGTCTTCATGACAAAAACAGTCCTAACCTCGAAGACTTAACCACGGGAAAGCTTTCAAGTCCCCGATCGACTGGTAACATCTATGAAGTGATGAAAGCAAAGTCCAATTCCAAAAAAAAGTGGAAACACAAATCACATGAATGAATAAATTTGGCCAAAGCAATCTCTAAGAAAGTAAGAATTTGCTTTATTTTTGGTAGGAACGCACATTTTGCGTCAAAGCCCAAAAGCCACCAGTAATAGTTCTGAAGTCCTTTCAAGCCTTTGGAACACAAAAAGTTTAAGCTCGTTGCTTTGTCGACTTTTTTCTTCCAAATCATGAAAATAAAGACCAATGTTCAATTCTCTACCATTTTCTAGATTGGTCCTTCTCATGAAACCAAAGAGGCAAAGCACGTTAAACAAAACCTGTACGTTTATATTTAGGCTAGAAAAAAAAAAAAGGTAATTTTCTATGTGGGAAATAGAAAGTAAGGTTTTATGTTCTTTAGATCTCTTAGTATACTTTCATTATTATACATTTTAGCTACATTCCGTCTTTACTACGAACCGACGTGTATTTATATTTTAACTTTCCCAGATAAAGGAGAAAGAGAATACCGGGAAGTAAAATATATACAACGTCGTACTTTAGTTGATATGCAGAGAATATATAATAAAAGAGGCTTTTCTATAGTTCAACGAAGAGTAATTAAAAAATTGACTCTTTATAGTTTACATTATGGAAGAAGGAAGTTTAGTTTTTCCTATCGCAGAAATATCAACCACCATTATCCTTTGCTCGAGTTTGGCAAAATCAAATTTGATAAGAATCTTTATTTTAAACCAGATAGTTAAAATAGATCAACGAACATGAAAAATAAAAAGTAAAGATACATAAAATTTGTTGAATTGAGTTAATCCGTTCTGGTGCGTAGCGTATCTATTTATATTTTGACAAAGAAAAAACAAGAAAATAAAAGATAAAGAAAAATAAAAAGAGCCAAATTAAGGAGGTCAAACAAAGACAATATAACTATTTATGTGGATTGAATTTGAAAGGAAAGGGTGCTTTAGAATGTCAGCCTCTTTTTTTCAGAAGAAAAAGAAAATCTAGAATTATCTGACAAATACGTTTGTCTTCTTTGTCAAACATGCAGTCACGAGTCTCACGCTTCACATCAAGACCAATTCCATACAGAGTCAAATATATGTCTTTTCCTAATTCAGAGATATTCTTCACACACACAAACACATATATATTATATTCTCAGTCGTTATTATTATTTAATTTTTTATATTTTGAGTTTGGTATTTAATATTTAACTACTCGTTTAATGATAATGTTTAATCTTTTTTCTTGAGGGGCATAGGTGAGAATGACATTACTTATTAGATGTCTAGAATAAATAATCGATAGATGTTTCATGTTAAATATTTATTCSTAAAGTCGAATCCTTTTATGATTATTATTATTTTACGAATTGCGTTACATTGAGTAAGAGATTCTCGAGCGAGTAATTCTTCGAATTAATGATATTATATGATGGTATAATTYACTGTTTATACATGCCGAATAATATATTATATTAAATTAAATTTGAAACTTGTTARTAAAAATYCGATYRGMGAAGACAAAATTTATTTKTAATAAATTTAAAATTGGAGTTCGACAAGTATAAAATTGTGAACTACTAGCTACTTTTACTTAGCACAATTCTTGAGTTAAATAATCTCACCCTCTTCCATGGAATTACATTATCATACGCAGAAAAAGAAAAGAAAAATTATAGGACATTAACATTTCATTTTCGTGCTATTTCATATTATTCGTGACGCTTCAATTAATTAAAAACACTTATTATTAGCCGATTGATCATATGTTCGAATTATTTCCCATCCCTCCGTCGAATGAGGAAATTAAAAAAAAAAAAGAAAAACCTAAAAATCTGACTGTTTTTGCCAGAAAAGGAAGGGAAAAAGCTGTTCAATGAGCCTAATTTATATGCATTAGAAGCACGCTTTATGGTAAACGACAATGACAAATATAGCAAAAGGGTTGAACCCCAACCTTACGGGCACTCACCTTCTTGTCCTAGGATCGTGGAGAGATAAATTAGGGTATGTGTCCTAACAAATCACTGTAGACAATAGCTTTTAGCTTTATTCTCCCTTATATGTAAACTGTGAAATAAGGTAACAAATACTAATTACCAAAAACGGAAAGTAGAATTCGAAATAATGAAATTTTACTTCATCTGAAGTTGCCAGTGATGGAAAAGGAGTAGTAGTAATGGAATCTGATAGACAATAGGGAGACGCAACCTTTGCTTTTTTTGGCCCTAATTTAGTATACCTTTGACAAACTTTCAAATAGGGTGTTCATTTGATTTTTTTTTTGCTTTTTCATTAATTTTAAAATTATTGTTTTTGTTCTTTTTAAAATTTGAATCCAGGTAATTTAAATTCAATTGAATCATAATAATTAATCAATTATTGATTGATAGAAATTGATTACTTAAAGATAGCTCGAAATCGAGAAAATTACTGAAGGACGGTAATAGATTAGAGTCTCTTTAGAATCAATTATTTATGCTCTATTTGAATTACATCCTGGGTAAAAATAAAAATTTTAAATTCAAATGTCATTTATTTTGCATTTTGAACTAAGAAATTTTTTGTCTCAAGTTTCAAACATCATTTTTTTTTTTTAACATCTCGGGCCAAGAAATATTACTTCAAACCAAAGAAATTTTCCTCCAATCATTATTAAAATAAAAATATACATTAAAATTTTCTCTTCCTACAACAATTGCAACAGTGAATTTTTATAGGATTAGCTAATAGTAATCATTTTAAATAATCGATTATTCATATAAAGTGATCGATTATTATGAAGAATTATGAGTAATTACTTTGAATAATTAATTATTCATAGAGAGTAATTATTGTGAAGAATTATGAATAATTAATTTAGGTCCGCTTCATTTCGAAATACATCAAAACATTCAAAGTTCATTGACCTGAATTCTATTTGATCTAGCTTAAAAAGTTTGTGGTGTATCCAAGTAAAAACATTTAATTTATTAGAAAAGATTGAGATATGTAGTGGTAGCGAAAGGTATAGACATGGTTCGATGAGATCAAAGTTTGCTATTGCGTAATCAGAAATARATAACTTCTAAACGTCACCGATATTTTTTGATTYCCTAATTTCTTGTCCCTCTTGCAATCACTTTTAATTTCAGTGAATTTTTTTGAACTTTTGCTCGTGAGATTTCTAAACTTTTTCAAGATTTTCTCTAGCATTTGCTCATCTATGTGTTCGCTATTCTTTTTTCCTACTTTTATCTATTCTCCAACAATAACTAAATTAAATGAAATTTCATCAAAGTTGAATTTAAAAAACGAAATAAATTTTCGCAGACTATGAGTGTTCGAGTTGAATCAAAAAATGAACAACCTTATTTCCACCTTCTAGCAACGTTGGTATTAAAGAATTATGTTACTTTAATTATTTGTGTCGATATTAACTTTTTTTTTATTTGGGGCTAAAATTTAGCCTAGATAAGTAACTTCTATCATTTTTATCCATTTGATTTTGAATTCTATAATTACCTACTTTACTTACATTTTAAGAAATTTAATGATCAATTTGTAAATTTAACTGGCCCAACATATAAAAAATAGATATATTATATCAACTTGTGAGGAAGGTCAAATTTTTTTGGAATAAATAAATAGATTCATTAAAATAAATAAATAAATAAAAAGGTAACTTTAGCTGGTGACCTACATGTATGTAAATGCAGATCACTYGGTTACCTTATGAAGGGAAGTATTAAATGCACGTATCTTTGACATGGTGGGATGTTTTGGGATGCACATTCTTTTYTCTCAAAAGTGACTCAATTTTGCCTCAAAAATTAAATTGAAAAATGAAGGGACTATTTTGTTTTAAATAGGAAAAATTATTTTGTAAACTTGGATAATAAATTATAAAAAATAGTATAGATGGACAAGGAAAATATAAGGAGAAAAAGTGATGTGGCAGGAAATGTTATATTTTTCCATGGATRAAAACTAAATTTTGATGGGTGGGTCTTAACTTGTTAGCAGCTTATAAGTTATATTTAATATAATGATACGAAATTACGCGTAACTTGTTAACTTTTTTATTTATTTATAGATAATTTGACTTTTAAATTTATCAAATCAATAAGTTATAATTTTGAATTACATGTAATTTCTTTGAACTTAGAAATCTCTGGAGAAGTTTGAAGATCTGCTCCAATGTGCTTGTAGAGGAGTCATTAGTGTACATTATTACCTTTGGGATTAGTCAATGGCCAATAAAATCAAAGATACAATTCAATTAAGAGTCAATTTGCCATTTCAATCAAGATGATTATGAAATATACCGACTGTTTAGCAAGATCTTGCCAAAATCGACAAGAGCTAACGCTATTGATATTCCTCGCTGGGTCATATCATGGAGAAATTATWGACCAAAACGTTATCTTCAAAGAAAAGAAAAAATGTAAAAGGCATCCTCAGCATTTTAGTTCTTCCCAGTCATCATTAGGGGAGAAGAAGAAATCAATTACGTATGTGCAATTTTTTTTTAAATTTAATATTCTCATATTGGTGAGATAAATCCAGATTCAATATAAGTTGAGCACATAGAATTTGATTCTTATTTTGAGAAAGATCTGATTTAAAATTCTTTCAAAAATAGCATCACAAACACTTACTCGATAGAAGTGCTGGTTCATAACTCTTGCAAAATAAATGTCACAAATAAAGTTCTTAAACGAGATCTCTCTTTGACTTAATGGCAATTTATTTTCCAACTGTTCAAGATTACTAGGTTATTTATCTTTTACTGTTAAAAAGTATAATTAATAATGTTTAAAGATTAGGATCTTATATCAGAGTTCTTACACGGGATCTCTCTTTTAACTTAATAGCAATTGTTCAAGACTATTGGGTGGTTACTTATCTTTTACTATCAAAAAGCATAATTAATGATGTTTAAAAAATTAGGGTTTTAACTAAACTTTTTCCATGCTTCCTTCAATCAATGTGTGCACAAAAAGAAACAATAAGAATCAGTGAGGAATTAACAAAAGGGTGCTAAGCTAATCAAAACTCGAAAGTCAATTTTTTTTCTAAAGAACAATGTTATGTATGAACCCTTTTTTTCTATTTGCTATATACAAAAGCGAGGACATTCAGATTGAACACAAAATTTATTACGTATTTCTTTTTGGGTTAGTTAATATGATATTCTCACTTGGTAAGATTAATCTGAACTTAACTCGAATTACGTTAGCAAAATTTGACTATTATTTGAAGAAGATTTGACGCCGAATGCTTTTGACATACAAGCAAGAGTTTACACAAAATCTCATTTTAACTTAACTATTTACTTACCAATTTTTCCAAGTTGTTGGGTTAACTTAATATTTCTTAACAAGGAAACTACTAATTTTCGTGATTCCTCTTTTGGTTGGTTAATGGGAAGTAAAGTAAGACTTAAAAGACAAGAAATAAAGAAGGAAAAGTTCAATGGTGGGAAGCTTTCACTTAGGATTTGAGTATTGGCCCCAAACTCTTTTGACATGGCATTATAAGTAGGAGTCTAATATGAAATTTCACTTTAACTTAATTATTGTTTATCAACTATTTTAAATTGTTTGATTAAATGAATATTTCTTAACAAGTAAACTACTACTCCTTTTGGTGATTCCTTTTTTGATTAGTTAATAGGTAGTAAAATCAGAATTAAAGAACAAGAAATAAAGAAGCTGAAGGAGAGGAATTTGAGAAAAAGAAAGGCAAACTTCAATGGTGGGGAGCTCTCACTAGGATTTGAGTAGGGCATTTTCAAGACATTGAAAGACTATATAGTTTGTAGAGCCATTTTTATTCCTCTAATCGACAAAACCTAACCTATGAAGAAAAGGGTGGTTAGATTCCTCAGTTTACAAAACGAAAAGAAATGCAATATCCTCACATGGAGGTGACTCATGATGATGACGATGATGAAAAAGAAGAAAAATTCCTCAAAGGGCGGCCATCAATCTTCTCTTATCCCACAAAGGGCTGACATAAAATGCTTTGAAGAATAATGCAACTTCTTGATTAGAGAGTGAGTAGCAACAAAGAACAAACAGAGCTAAATAAGAAACTCCAATATATGACACACAAAACATTAGGTAATCTTGGTTTTTTGCATTAGTTTCTCATAGAAAACGCCAAGAAAATGAAGTTCTTTTTCATACTAGTTCGTCGAGAAAAGGCCAAGAAAATAAAGTAAACAAAGCAGAGGACGAGCTAGCCATGGTTAGATATAAAGAAATGAATCATCTTTCGACAACATCTTGGCAACAAACACACATAACTTGTCTTCTCAACAAACCGAAAGCCTAAAAAAARGCTACCAAACCTCCATTCCCTTCTGCATCATCCACCTCCCTCTTACAGTAACTTTGCTGGATCAGAAAATGTGGACTGGTTATGATCTAAGTGGGCAATGTTTTCTTGGATGTTCTTTTGTGGGGATTTCGTCCGTGTGTAGCTTTACAGTGAGTGAATCTTAATTTGTTGGTATCTAATAAATAATTATATCCAATCTAATGATATAAAAATACGTGTAATATAAATATCAAATCATAACTTGTTGGTTAAATAAATATAAAAATTAAATCATTCTTGAATAAATACAAAAGCTGTCAAAAATTAACAAACTACACGTATCATTGAGTTGAGAGTAACTTGTTGACTACCAATAAATTAAAATTAAGACATACACCTTATAATTTTTTTTTTTTTTTTGGTGTGGAATTGATATATCTATGTTATAAGTAGAGGTTGGTATATAGTCCAAAGATCACACTACTATTTTTTTATTCAATTTTGTACAATTTTCAAGAAAGATTTGGAATGGTTCTTTGTTTTAGTTAGTAATGTCATGCTTATGCACAAATAGTTTATTAGATATTATATAAACACAATATTAGGTTCTTCCATCCCTATCTTGAAAAAAATGTGACAAAGCTTATCTTTAATACCTTTTTAAAATCATGCAATTTTTTTTTTAAAATCCCTCCTAAGCACTAAAGTGAGACAACTTAGAACGGCTTTAAATCTTTCAGTATACTTTTTTGTTATATCAATCAAATTAAAGTACGAGATGTATATATGTATCTTATTTGCTAAGATAGAGAAAAAAATAAAAAAGTGTTTGGGGGATTAAAGATATASACATGGTACTGATGTGTTAGAGAATGTGTAGTAGGAACTTTATGAGTAAAGTTTACTAAAAGAACTAGCTGCTCTACAAATGAATTGCACTTTAACTGAATTTAAATTATACAATTAAGRMATGTATATATCTTAATCATTACAGTATTAMTATTGTCAATTTTCAATTAATTGTGCTTTTTCTTTCAATTTTAATTGTCATAATCACCCTTTAGGAAAAAAAGAAAGAAAGATAATCAATCACATATATGGAACTATATTATATATATATAGCTTGAAATTTAGACAAATTCAAATGTATATCAAGAAAAAAAATAATTAATACACGATACGATCAATAATACTAGCATAGCCATGGGGAAGCGAGGGGCTATGTCCCAAGAGTTTTAAAAGTTTATAATACATAGTTTTTCTAATTGAATTTCACTAAATACGATGATTTACAATTAGAATTAATTAGAATAATCTGTGGGTGGTGTAGGGATGGAAAGAACAATATCCGAATAAATTTAAAAGCATTAGGACAATTATTACTATTTTCTTCACACAAAAAGGTTCCCTCAATATCCTGAAAATGGAAAAAGATGTGTGGTCAATTAGGAATTAAAGGGATTTATACTCCACTTTGTGCAACACAAAAAATCCTTCTCCTATACATGAAGCARAGAGCCCGCGTGTACGCACGCTCTCAGCATGAGGGTGGTTGATATTTCAAGTATATTAAATAAAAACTGAAAAGAAGAGAAAATGGAAACCTACCAATCTGAATGGTGAATTACTGCTGCTGGGAGAGCAGCCGAATTTCTTTAATTCCATTACGCTGATTCTGACCAGTGGCGCCTAAGAAAGGACCCTGCTTCAATCTCTAAAAAACTAGAAAATTCAATGTATTAATTAATTATGAATCTTGAAGCTGATTGCTGACCAGTTACTGAATTCATAGAGAAATAAAATACAGAGAATCCTAAAGAATGGGGTCCTCAATCCATATTTTTTTGACATAAAGATAAAGTGGATAGTGAAAAAGATGTAAAGTTAGGGAGAGATACAGAAGCGAAGAAAGAGAGATATATATGTATATATTATTGATGCAGCATGTTATACATACATGTAGTGATGTGTATAGTGCCTATTTGGTGGAGGAGATTTAGATAACAGAAGTACTATTTTGATGTACAATGTACCCAAGTGTGGTATTATTTTAATGTAGTTGAGGAGTGAAAATGAAAGCATTGCCGGGAAAGTTGGGAAAGAAAGAGAAGAGAATACTAGTAGAAGTACTAGAATTGTTGAAGAAGCAGAGGCAGCAAGAAAATATGGTTATGTGTATGGAGATCCGAGCTTCAGCCAAAGCTATTTCTTCTGATTCTTGCTCCATTACRAAGGGAAACTTCTCTATACTTTTCCTTTTCCTCCTTTTCATTCTCACACTCTTCATTCTGTAGTTTCCCTTTCATTTTTCTTGCTCTCGTTTCAATATTAGTACTACATCAAGATTTCATTTTTCCTTCTTTTTTGAAGCTAGATATATACATAATCTGGAGCAAGTCGATATCGTCCTTGCAAGCTATTGATCTGGGTTTTTTGGATAGGCCTTCTTCTGTTGAATTCAATAACTTTCTTGGCCTTTTGTGTTGTTGACTGGGGTCCTTTCCTTCATTTTGGAATATAAATTTTCTCGGTTTTAACTGTTTGATTAAGAAAAACAATGGCAAAATCTGATTTTGGGTGGCCTTTAACTCTTTGTTCTCTTTGGTGCTAAGCACTGGATCTTGAGTTGTTGCTGATGAAAGAGTCGATCTCGGGTTCAAACCTTGAAGATTCTGGGATCGGTTGAACTGGGTTTTAGGGTTTGAGAGTTTTTCAATTGCTGTTTATGCGTTGTTCTACCAAATTTTATCCACTTTTGTTGCTGTTTGATTATACAAGTTTGTGTGTCATACTAATCCATATGGTGTACATACAGTTTGATTCAGTGCGAAACTAATGCAGCAGTCTGTTTCGCCTCTTGGGATATTTTGTGATTCCAGGGGTAATTTCCTTCCTGTTTGTCCTACTATATCAATCTTGGCGATTTTCCAGCAAAAAGAAACTTACTTGGCTCATTATAACGTCCAGAAAAGAAAAAGCCCACTAGTTTTATTGTGGGTTTGATAGTTTTCTTTGTTAATCGGATAAAGTTTGTCTTTTTCCARCAACAACAATCCGATAAAATCTGTTTTTAAGTATAGAGGCTTAGATTAGGTGAAGAGGAAGAGCTGTAGGATAGTGTTTGCGAAGGCAGAATTGGCGGGTTGTTTCTGGTCTATGGGAGTTCCTGATAGTTCACTACAAGATTTGATTGACAAGGTTAAGTCTTGGATTTTCTGGAGAACAACTGACCCAAAATCTTTGTCTCCCGAATTTAAAATGGCTGGCAGTGGTCTTAAATTCTGTTATGAGTGTGAGACAAACTTCAGGGATTCTTTTCTTAAATACCATTGCCAGAAATGTGCCCGGATGTTGTGCGGGAACTGTGTGCAAGATTATGCCTCTTCGGATGATGCTCTAACAGGTGTTTCGAAAAAAAGAACAGAGGCAACGGTTGGTATTGGATCGTGCAAGTTTTGCTCTGACCTAAGTACTCTGCATAAAACGGGAAGAAAGTATAGCGATAAGATATATCCATCTGAGTCTCCCAGACAAAGCCCTGAACCACCATCACCAAGTTGTAGTGGTGAAAGATTTGACAACTATTCCCCACACGCTGTATCCAAAGGCAGTATGACATCATTTTCTAGTCATCTATTTCCAGTTTCATTTCGTCGCTCTCCTAGCAGGTATGCGTGCTACAGAACTTAATACCACAAAAGTTTGACGCTTTGACTTGTTGAATTTACTATACCATATGACTTTGTGCTTCAGAAACATTGATATGCCAAATGGAAGAGTTTATTTACATCATTTTCTTGATGCTGTTACTATCATAATTTTCTGTTCATCTTATTTCTCTTTTAGCAGTTCAGTTTCATATAACTAATATTCCCATATATTAAAGGATAAAATTGCTGTTATTAGAAGGATCATCAAGATAAATCATTCAGTTGATATTAGCCTAGTGAAAAATTAGTATTCGTTTGATAAAATCATTCAGGTAATATTTATCCTAGTGAATGATTAGTATTCATTTTGGTTTTGACATTTGAATTTAACAAGATTCCTTTCTCATGTAATTATTCAACTTGTGGTTGTAGAAGTGATGAAGATGATGGAGATGATTCCACAAATAACCTTTTCAGCCCATCAAGTGAATACTGTCATGATACTTCAGATGTAGAGACAAGTAGTGTTAGTGCTAGACATGAATTTTACAATTTTAAGTCACTTGGATCAAGTCCTTCTGACAGCCCCTCTAGGTTTCATATTACTTCCAACAGAGTTGGGCGTCCTGTACAGCTAGAGCAACGGGAAACCCCCAGGTCTCAGAATTATGGTCCATTTGACCAAGAAAACATGGCTGTTTTGAAAAGGCCTGAGGATCTAGAGTCCACTGACTGTGCAGATAATCTGTCGATATTCCAGGAGCAGTGTGGGATATCACCAAAACCATTGGATTTTGAAAACAATGGTCTTATCTGGTTTCCGCCTCCACCTGAAGATGAAGATCAGGAAGCAGAAAACAATTTCTTCACATATGATGATGATGATGATGATGAAATTGGAGAGTCAAGTATGACATTTTGCTCCTATAGTAATGTGGATCAAAAGGAACCACTGAGAGCTGTGGTTCAGGGGCATTTTAGGGCTCTTGTATCACAGCTATTGCAAGGAGAATGTGTAAAGGTGGGGAAAGAAAATGATGCCGAGGACTGGCTTGACATAATCACTGCTGTAGCCTGGCGAGCAGCAAATTTTGTGAAGCCAGATACCAGCAGAGGAGGCAGCATGGATCCTGTTCACTATGTAAAGGTTAAATGTGTAGCATCCGGAAGTCCCAGTGAGAGGTAAATATTTCACTGTTTCTGATGTTCTGAGATTCTGTACGTCCATATCCTAGATTCTGAGATGAATCAGGGATGGAGGGGTAAGTATGTTCTCAATGATTGGTTATTGTCTCTTTTATGCAGTATGCTTATTAGAGGAGTAGTTTGTACAAAGAACATAAAACATAAAAGGATGACTTCGCAATACAAGAATCCCAGATTACTTTTGTTGGGAGGAGCACTAGAGTTCCAAGGAGTTTCTAACCAGCTTGAGTCTTTTGACATTTTACGACAGCAGGTCCTTTATGTTAGCTTTTCTTGTTTTAGTTTTGAGTTTTGAGTGAGCAGGAATGAATTGTTTTGACTTATTTACGTTAACAGGAAATGGATCATCTTAAGATGATTGTTTCAAAAATAGAGGCTCTTCGAACCAATGTGCTGCTCGTTGAGAAAAGTGTATCTTCATATGCCCAAGAATACCTACTAGCAAAGGATATTTCTTTAGTTTTAAATGTCAGAAAGCCGCTTTTGGAGCGCATAGCCAGGTGTACTGGTGCTCTTGTTACTCCATCTGTTGACAAGATATCCACAGCACGGCTGGGGCAGTGTGAACTGTTTCGTCTGGAAAAGGTTTCTGAAGAGCATGAACCCGTGAATCAATTCAACAAGAAACCATCCAAAACCTTGATGTTTTTCGAGGGTTGTCCCAAGCGATTAGGGTGCACGGTGAGTTCTGATTTTGAAAGCATTCTTTTAATTGACATGACAATGGATATGCCAACTTTCTCTTTGAATATTGTGTAATTCCTATTATTAGTTTGTTTTATGTAGTSATTATGAATTTTTCTTATTATTAGTTTGTTTTGGGTATTCACTATGTATTTATCCTATTATTTGTTTGTTTTAGGTATTCATTATGAACTTTCAACAATCTAGTGCTTGTGAAACGCTTCTGAGGTGGAATTAGTTTTTCATAGTCTTCTGCCCTCAAAAAGTAGCATATTATCATGGATTTAAGCTTTATAATTTGATAACCCGTACTTGTTTGATATGTTTTATGTCAAAGATGTTTATCTCTGTCTGTCTCTGGTATGTTATGCACATCTAAAGAAAATTTCCCATGCAATTTTGCTGTTGTTGATTTTACTCTTTGCTTTTGATGTCCTACATTACCAAGATTTTACTCTAATTACCAGCCTCCTCCCCTTACCAATTATTCTGGTTTGATTATTTGGATTTCATAATTAATCGGTCTCAAACACTACATTTTGTTTAGATATCCTTACGGAAAAAAGATGTGCACATTGGAAAGATGAGAGAAATTATCCTTTCCTTTGTCTAACTTCTGTAGGTCCTGCTGAAAGGATCATGTCGTGAAGAGTTGAAGAAGGTGAAACATGTTGTCCATTATGCAGTTTTTGCGGCATATCATTTGTCTCTGGAGACTTCGTTTCTGGTTGATGAAGGGGCTAGTTTGCCTAAAGTGAGAGTGAAGCCCTCTATTGCTGTAAGAGAAAGGACATCTACTGATAATGCCATTTCAACAATCACGAAATCTGTAGATTCTAGCCGTTTACCTGATGTTGCTAATTTTCCGCTTGTTCATGGGGGATCTGAAGATTTTAATTCTGAGCTTTGTATCCGTGAGTCTGATGCTGCTTCTGTATCAAGAGAATGTAAATTTAGAAATGACAGTCTTGATGTTCAGAAAGAATGTTTATCATCTGATTTAGTTCTTAACCATGTAATGCCTACCTTTCCTGGCGAGATACAAAATCATATCAAGGAGGACTCAGAAAAAACATGTCATAAGGAAAGCCAGCCAGCTGAAATATCTGGAGCTGGAAAGCTTGAAAGAGTTTATGAAAGTGAAGCATCTGTCGAGTACTATTCAGCCAATGACACTCACCAAAGCATATTGGTCTCATTTTCCAGCCGAAGTGTTCTAAGTGGGACTGTATGTGAGCGTTCTAGATTATTTCGGATAAAGTTCTATGGCTCTTCCGATAAGCCACTTGGGCGGTATCTACAAGATGATCTCTTCGATCAGGTAACCTTGTCCTTGAGGGTTCGTTTTACTACATCTAGAGTGGTTTTACGATGTGAAACTTACATAAATCCCAATTGCCGTTGCCAGACTTCTTGTTGTCAATCTTGCAAGGAGCCAACTGAAGCTCATGTCATGTGTTATACTCACCAGCAGGGGAATCTCACAATCAATGTTAGACGAGTTCCCTCGGTGAAGCTTGAAGGAGAACAGGATGGAAAAATATGGATGTGGCATCGATGTTTGAGATGTGAATACGTAGATGGTATTCCACCAGCCACACGGAGAGTGGTGATGTCGGATGCTGCTTGGGGACTTTCATTTGGAAAGTTCTTGGAGCTTAGTTTTTCAAATCATGCAACTGCTAACCGTATAGCAAGCTGTGGTCATTCGCTGCAAAGGGACTGTCTCCGATATTATGGGTGCGAGATCTTACAATAACCTACTTTAATTTTCTTAATTGTGCATTTAGTTGATGAACTAAAAGATGAATGTATTACTATTTTTCCGGGGGAAATAACTGGTTTCTTTTTGTTTCTTGTTTCTCCTTTTTATAGCTTGGGAAATATGGTCGCATTCTTCCGATATTCTCCCATAGAGATCCTTTCTGTTTGCTTGCCCCCATCAGTTCTTGATTTCAATGTTTCAGGCCAGAACTGGTTAAGAAAAGAAGCAGCTCAGGTGCCATGCAAAMCCAGAAACTCTTGTTATTTTATTGAGTTGGCACTAAAGCTTAACTAGTCTTTATTACTASTATGTAACTTATTTATCTAATTTTTTGCCTTTTTCCTGTCAGCTTTTAAGTAAAGTGGAAACCTTGTATGCTGAGATTTCAAGTGTTTTATATAGCATTGATCAGAAGATTTCAACAATTGGAAATAAGTTCTCTGATGTGAGTGAGTTGCATAACCATGTCATGGAGTTGAGAGACCTGCTAACTAATGAGAAAAATTATTACCAAGTAAGTACCAGATGATGCATTTCTTCTTTCATGCTCAATTCTTAGCATGTAATCAAGTTTAAACATGTTAGCGTCGTATATCATTGTTCTTGATTTGTTTTCATTTTTTTGATAGGATATGCTTCAACCAGCTAAGAAAGAGACTTTGGAATGGGATGATGCTGAAATTGACATCCTTGAACTCAACCGATTGAAACATTCACTCCTAATTGGTTCACATGTTTGGGATCGTCGGCTTTATTCATTGGACTCTCTCCTTGCAAGGAACTCTAGTTTCAAGGTTCCAGTAGATGCTGCTTTATCTTCTGTAAAGAAAGATTTGAGAAGTGACATGGCCGTCAAGGATAGCAGCTTTGACCATCTTAGTGATGGAAATATGCAAGAAGTTTCCAGGTTTCAGGAATGTATTGTAGAATCTTTACAGTCTGAGCAATATGAGCTGAGCATATCATCCCAGTTATCTTCTGTATCTGATGAATCCATGTTATCTTTATACGAGCATAAAAGAGAGGAGAAAATGCTAGGAAATGGGGAGAATGCAGTTAACACCATATCTCTAGAACGTGCCCCCTCAGCTGCATCTGTCCTCTCTGATACAATAGATTCCGTATGGACTGGTTCTGGTCAGCTCCCAGGGAAGGTGCAGTTGCATAATTTGCTACAAGCAGATGGGGCAAAAGATGTCTCCTCCCGACTAACAAATCAAACTGAAACTCCTCCTTTAAACAGGCTAATGTCACCGGCAAGAGTTTATTCCTTTGATTCTGCTGTGAGACTTCAAGAAAGAGTAAGAAAAGGACTTCCACCTTCTTCGCTGCATCTGCTGATGGTTAAATCATTCCATGCTTCTGGAGACTACAGAAATATGATCAGAGACCCTGTCCCTAATGTCCAGAGGACTTATTCTCAGATGTCACCTGGCGAGGCCCAGAAGTTGGATCTTTTGCAGAGTAACTCGCACTCTTTTGTTTCTGCTACATCTCTCTTATCTGATGGAGCCAGGTTGATGGTTCCACAAAATAGCCAACATGATATTGTCATTGCTGTTTATGACAATGAACCCACTAGCATAATATCTTATGCTCTTAGTTGCAAAGAATATGAAGACAGGATAAGGGATAGACCTAATGGACCTGGAGGAAGCTGTAATGCTTCTGATGTTAATATTGAAAATTCAGCAGCTTCTAATTTTTCGGCCTGGCAGTCCTTTGGTTCTACGGACTTGGATTACATTCACTATGGAGGCTATGGCTCTGAAGACGCTTCATCTACAATAGGTTCCATCTTTACTGATCAGAAGACTTCTCCTCATCTAAGAATTTCTTTTGAGGATGAGTCTCCAAATGTTATTGGAAAGGTGAAATTCTCAGTCACTTGTTATTTCGCACAGCAGTTTGATGCCCTGAGGAAGAGATGCTGTCCTGGTGAACTGGATTTCATACGATCGTTAAGCCGCTGTAGGAGATGGAGTGCCCAAGGGGGAAAGAGCAATGTCTACTTTGCCAAGACGATGGATGAAAGATTTATCATAAAACAAGTCACAAAGACTGAACTTGAATCTTTTGAAGAATTTGCTTCAGAGTATTTTAAATATTTGACGGATTCTCTTAGTTCAGGAAGTCCAACATGCCTCGCTAAAGTTCTGGGAATATACCAGGTTTGGTCATTTCACCTATTTGCTCACTGTCTATTACAAAGAAAAACAAATGAAAGTTTCTAATCTTCGTGTATTTCATATATAACAAATGAAAGCTTCTAATCTTCGTGTATTTCATATATGCTAGGTGGCACTCAAACATTTGAAGGGAGGGAAGGAGACAAAAATGGATTTGATGGTCATGGAGAACCTTTTCTTTAAAAGAAAAATCTCTAGAGTCTATGATCTCAAAGGCTCTGCACGATCTCGCTACATTTCAGATACAACAGGTGCCAACAAAGTGTTGTTAGATATGAATCTCTTGGAAACACTCCGTACAAAACCCATCTTTCTTGGAAGCAAAGCAAAAAGAAGCTTGGAAAGAGCGGTTTGGAATGATACCTCCTTTCTAGCGGTAATATATTTGGCTCTTACCATATCAAGGTTTAAGCTTTCTTAAAGCCTTAAGTTGACGTCTGATTGATTTTAAGGAAGTTTTAGACACCATTTCATTTTTTGGGTGGTKGGGTGGGGGAATGTTTTCAGTAAGCATATTCTAGTTTACAATTTTTGCACACTGCATCCATTAAGTAGCCTCTCTTCGATGTTGGATCGCAAGAAATTAATTTTCCGTATTTAAATATCAAACTGAGCGAAGTCCATCTTCCAAGAGGTTTGAAGGGGATGAAGTGTGAACGATGAAATTACAATTTCCCGTACTCCAAACCCCACACTTCTCTCCTCTGTTCCCGAAGTCCTCCGCTGTTATTCTTTTCCTTTCTCTCTTTTCATTGCTGACTTAAACTTCCATCATTTGCAGTCAGTGGATGTGATGGACTATTCTTTGCTGGTTGGAGTCGATGAAGAGCGCCAAGAACTAGTATTGGGGATCATTGATTTCATGAGACAATATACCTGGGACAAGCACTTGGAGACATGGGTCAAGGCCTCTGGCATCCTTGGTGGACCAAAAAATGCTTCTCCAACCATTGTTTCTCCCAAGCAATACAAGAAAAGATTTAGAAAAGCAATGACTGCTTATTTTCTCACAGTACCTGATCAGTGGTCATCCTGAACTCTCAATATTCACCATTTGGTTTTGTTCACAGGGCTTTCTGTGAATTAGCAGAAGCTAACTTTAGTTTCACAGAGATGAGAGGATTCATTTGTAATTATATTTATATGGGGTACAAATGAACCCCATAAAGATGTTTATATCAGAGCAGGAAAAGAAGGTACTTATTCATGTAACTGTTCAACTTTTGTACATTTATAGGGGTCTTTGCTCCCAGTGTCACCCCCCCCCCCCACCCCACCGTGTCCCGCGCCTTTTCCAAAACTCGATCCCATCCCACCAAAAAGAAGGAAAAAAGAAAAAACTAAATACTATTAGAATAGTTTTATGTCTCTTTTTCTAGCCATTGAAATCCAGGTAAAGGATATTTGGTCAAATTCACGTGAGACGGAAATGTTTGCCAAGATGCTAATTTGGTCAAATTCACGTGAACACTGAAATGTTTGCTAAGTTGCTGATTTTTTAAATGTGAATACAAAAAGGGCTGAAGGTATCTTCTAAATATGGTTTTCGAAAGTCACCATTGTTGTTTAGTCTTACACTCGACCAAGTCCAAGAACTCCGCCCACAGTTAATCTTTTCAAACTCAGAGAGTTATCGCCATCTTGATTGCCTCAGAATAACCGATCACTGAACATGGCAAATAGTGAAGTTGACCTAAAGAAAAATCTCAGTTTTGMAGAAGAATGGCCTGTCTTGCAAGAGGCAATCGACAAGGTGATTGACAGCATAGAAGGTGTTCATCCACATCAGTTTACTTCCGAAGAATATATGAGGTTCTACACGTATCCTTCCAGCATTGCTTTACTGGCCTCTTCTATATTGTTCAATTGAAAATGAAAGATCTTTCTGGTTTTGTGGTATGCGTGAGGATTATGTCAGAGTAATATTGACTGCCTTCGATCATTTCGTTATCAGTTTTGTATCCATTTGTAGATCCTAACTCAAACCTTCAGAATCGTTTATGAGATGTGTAAGAGTAAACCACATGGCCCAGAACATCAGAAATTGTATGAAAGATATCAAAAGACTTTTGAAGATTATACATCCTCAAAGGTAACTGAGAGCTAGAAGTGGCCCTTTTTCACCTTTTCCTGTTTACTCTTGCCATCCTACATCAATTAGTTATGTCTTCCCTATTTCTATTGCTAGGTATTGCCACGTTTAAGGGGAAAGAAAGACGAGAATTTGCTGAAAGAATTAGTAGAACAATGGGATAAATACAGAATTATGCGGCGATGGCTTTCTAGGTTCTTCCATTACCTTGACAGATACTTCACCCCAATAAGGAAGCTCCCATCTCTCCAGCAAACAAGTAAATTAGTATTCTACAACATGGTTAGTCATAAATCATAAAACGATAACATAACTGATATCTGTTTTTACAGGTTTTTGCATCATTTGACAAAGTTTTTGTAACTCACATTCTAGGTTTATGGAGAAATGAATGATCAAGTGAGAGATGCTGTCATATCTATGGTATGTTGATAGAATTTGAAGGGCCCCTTGAGGCTGCTCTGTTGCTTTCATTTCGGTTATTAAGCTTTCTTTACTAGAATTTCTCAAATGCAACTCAAGCTATCCACACAGTCCCTCGTCTTCTTGATCTTCTAGTCTTCCTTTGGATCCCCACCCCCTCCCTCCTGGTATTGTTGCCTTCGTGGCTAGGTTGCGTTTTCTGTTTGTTTTCATTGCTCGGGTAGAACATAAAGACTTGAATGCAAAGAAAAAGTTTATCCTGTATGAGGCACACTTAAAGCTCTTGCTCTCTCCTACTCTAGCTGGAATTATGCAAAACTCTCTATCCTTGAAGGTTTTATAAGGATGAGGCATTTCTTTCTTCAAGTATGCATTTCAGATGCACTTAACTCTACTAGATCTATTTTTCCGTTTTTTGTTTTGAGAAATAACCGGTCAACAATAGTACAGATTGATAGTGAACGCGAAGGGAAACAAATAGATCAGGCTCTAGTGAAGAGTGTTCTGGATATATATGTAGAGATGGCCGAGGACTCAATGAAATACTATGAGAAAGACTTTGAGAAAGCCATGCTCAAAGACACAGCCCAGTTCTATTCTCAGAAGGCCTCAGGATGGATTAGTACTGATTCTTATGAGACCTACATGCTGAAGGTTGGTCTTAATTTGTATAGCTCTGATGGCCATTTTTATGAGCATGATTAGAATTTTCTGGCAACTGACATACATAAATTGTTTCTTCTCTTTATAAAATTTTAGGTTGAAGATTGCATGAAACAGGAGAAAGTCAGAGGTACTACTTACCTAAGAGATGGAAGCATGAACAAGTTAATGGAGGTTCGTGTTTGCTACATGACAATATTTACACATTCTATCATAATGCTTCCAAACTGGATGACACAGAGCTAATATTTGTGGCAGAATCAACTTATATGACAAGTTATAGAGCTGACTTTGCTTGGATCATCTTTATGACAGGTTCTTCAACATGAGCTGCTCACGATACATGCAAGCAAACTAGAAGAGATGAAACAGATTGATCGGACAGCTGCTTAAGATGTCTGAATCAGTAGCTTGTTTTTATTTACATGTCAATATTTTCATTACTACATGTTTCATGCATAATCTTGAACCTTTGGGTGGAGTAATAAGTAATTGATTTGATGCAATTAAAAAGGTCCCAAATGAATGTGGTCCTTCTTAAAAAGATTCAACGGTCTCAACCGCTTTTACTGATGAGCCATTTGGCAGAAGGTTTATTTTATCGAATCAACAGGTTTTGAGTTTAATACTCAAACCGAGCATAGCCCATCATCTTGTTCTTGTAGCAGTGGGAGATTCTGCTTTCCTGAAGAGAAAACAAAAAGGAAACAAGAAACATTAGGGCCTTGATGGGGGTTTATGAGTGTTGCTGTAGAGCAAACAAGAACAAAATGAAGAGGAATGCAGTGCCCATCAGCATGTGTAGTTGTCTATCCAAATGGAATGAAACTTTTCGTGACCCTGCATCATCAAATAGGGCTCAAAACTCTTAGTACAAGTGCTGAACACAAATAGGGGTCAAGCTTATTGCAGCATTGTCAATAAAGATGTGTACTGTCGTGTTTATGGGCTCCAAATCTTCTATGCATTATTTTCAAAATAATATTATTTTAGTAAAATTAAAATAAAGAAATTCATATTTATTTATAAATCCTAAATGCTTTGTATATATTGTGAATAATAATGAAATGCTATTAAGCAAAGTATTTCTATCTTTATTTTCATAGCAGAGAAAGATGCATTTTTGTTCAATGCTTTCTTTGTCAGAGCATATGTTGAAACAAGAAAACCTATAAGCATCGGACACCATAGATATAGGAAGATTATCCCAGATTCCTCTTATTGTAGATTTATCTCAAAGACCTCAATATTCTGATTTAAAAAAGAAAAAACTCGACATTTCAAGTCTGATCTTCCAAATTTTAGAACTTTTATTGGAAAAAGTAGATTACTTTTGGATATATCAGGTCCAATTTATTCTAGACTTAATAATTCATCAATGCAGCTACAAAACCAATTAGTTCTATTTTTTCGATAATTACAAAAAAAATGAATAAAATGTTATAGAACAAGAATTTATGCAAAATGTGAATTCGGGAAAAGAAATAATTTTTGATAATTTTCTAGCAACAAGAAATCAGAAAAAAAAAAAATTATTATGAGATTTTTAATTATCTACAATTTATATGTACCTTGGTCGGAACCTTCGTCCGATGTTGTCCACTCAGTTTGTTCACTCACATACTCCAAGCCCATTCACGCACATCTCTTAGGGTATGTATGGYTGCTTTGTTCTTCTTCACCAAAACAAAATACCTAAAACCCCCTGCTCCTGAGTTCAGCGTTAGAAGCTTTTCCAACTTTATTTCGGCGGGCCTTGTCAAAATCAATCTATTCCTCTTCATCGCCGTCCAGACTAAAGCCCCTGAAGCTCTAAGAAATTGGTGAATTATTGCTGTCCTTTCTCCTTTCCATCTGATCCTTTTTTTTTTTTTTTCCTGCGACTGTAAGAAAGGCGAAATGTTGCTGGATTACTTACTGCTTTTTGTTCCTACTGTGTCTATGTACAGTAGATGGAAATTTCAATTCTTATTTCCTGTTGGTTAACAGATGGAAAGAAGCATTGCTGATCAGCTCTACTCAGAAAACTTGAAGCCAACCAGCGTCGAGCCCGTTCCCAACTTGACTGCTGACAAAGTACTCAATGGCTCAATGGGTATGGATTTAGTCTTAGCTATTTTCTCTTTACTGATGGCCAATCAAAGGATAAATTAATGTTACAGATATTATATCCCAGTTRCACTTGATTTTGACGATATATTTCTGGTCTAATTTGGTGCAATTCATGGTTGGCTGGGTTCTGGAATTGGCACTTGTTCTGTTTGATGAATAGACGGATTACAACTCCTTTTCTGTTTATCTTACTCTCTTATCAAAGCAAATGAAGGCAACCGGTTTTTAATACTTATTTTAGGTTTGTTCAGCTAAAGCTGTTATTACTATGAGATGGGAACTAGCATTGTCTAGTGCTTTCAAAATTTGAATATTCTTTCTAGCAACATGAATGTGTTGCTTTCTCTGTAACATCTATGTCATTTGTATATACACTGGTGGAGCTTTTTGGGAGATCTGCTGAGTTTTGATACGATGCTTGACATGTTGACTACATTATACATCTTTTAAGGAGGTTACCCCTTCTTTCGAATATCTCCAAGTCATTTCCTGAACCAGAGATGTTCTCTTAAATGCTTCATCATTCGAAAGTTGAGTGTCTCCTAAGCTGGCTCCTGATTTAATGAGTTGGTGATTTTTGCATTTTATCATTATTCTCACCTGTCAAATCCTTTTAGCCACAGCCTGGAATGATGTTAGTATTACTTACTAAGAAAAATAATTCAGTTGTGCATGACCATATTCCCTCATCTCGTGTAACCGTGCTAATGTTGGTTTTTAACTTTAGTCTAGTCTGGGTTTTAGCCATATGATTTCTGAATAGCAGATTGCATTTACCATTACTTTTGAACTAGTCTTAGTTTCAGATGTGGATGGGGATGACCTATGGTATGATGATGAAGCTTGTGATAAAACTGAGAAATTGGAAAAAGCATCTGATATGGATAGGGAGTGGCAGAAGAGACGCGAGCAATTTCATACGGTAACCGTACGAACTTGGTATACACTAGGGAGAAAAGGCTATTCTATATGAGATTTGATTGTTTTCTGTCAATAATAAATATTTCTATGTCTTCATGCATCAGCTAGGATATCGGGATGGTCTCATGGCTGGAAAAGAAGCTGTTGCACAAGAAGGGTTTGATATCGGGTTCAAGGAATCTGTATTTGTTGGTCAAAAATGGGGTCTTGTCAGAGGTGTTACCAGGTAAATATTAAGAAGAGCCAGTGATAAACTTTTCCTTTTTCTTAATCCATGGCATTGAGAAAAATGTAATTAAACTAAAAGAAAATGAAGATAGAATATTAGCAAAGAAAAAAGAATGTTGTAACCTTTCCGTTTTGCTGATGAAGTGCTCTCGCTAGTCTTCCTAATGGGCTAAAGGAGAGATTGGTCGAAACAGAATCCAAAAGAAACAAGTTCCAGGAATTACATGAATCTGTTCGTGCTCTTTCAACAAAGGACATGCTTAAGTTTTTCCATGATGACCTCAAAAACAAATCAATAGAGCAGGAAGAGAATGCCCAAACCAATCCTCCAATAGAAGAATTGCATGGCAGAAGTTCAAAGGAAAATGTTCTTGAAAATTATGCGGAAGAGTTTGTTTTGCTTATTTGTGATTCTCCTGGAATCAAAGCGCATCTGGAGAATGACCAGTAAAATTGTCCTGTAATTACTCATCTGATATGGGCACCTATCTGTATGTATCTCCTTAGGACCTCACATCCAAAGAGAAAGTGAGTATATGTTCCATGARAATAATTAATTGATTGATATAAATTTATATAGTGGTTCTTTTCTGTTTATCTTGGCATTCCTATTACTGCTTTGCTTGGTTTAGATTTTATCTTTATCTAGTTTATCCTGGAAAAGCACTTAACTGAAAGAGATGATTCATTCAGTTTATAGACAGATTCTGTAGTTTCTGATGAAGATATGAAGTGCCCTCTCCAGTTCCAAATGACTTATCCAACAGTTTAATCTGATCATCTCCTTATTCTAATGAGTATGGATAGAATATTTAGGGGTTCTAGTWATTGATGTTGGTTGTTCTCAGCAGGTCATCATAGATTTCAATGCTTTGGCTGTTGAAATTTGTGACTTCTACTATTATCATAGTTGGAAAGCAAGCTCATAGGATGTCTCAAAATTCGATATTTAAAATTATTTTTATTTCTTTGTCAGATTGGATAATAGGATTTGGATATAACTCTTTGGGAAAACTCAATTGCTACTTTTGAGGGGGTAAGAATTTCAGCGGAGCAGTTCAGAAATAATATAAGCAGTTATCTTAAGACTTTTAGTTCTGGAATTATAGAACCACTACTGTTACCCTGCGATAAATAACAAGATGCAATAGCCTTTGCCAACTGCAAGTACAGGGATGTAAACCTGTCAAACAGTTTAGAGGCGATATGGTGAATAATAAAAACTACTCTTAAACTTTGACACAAACTAATAGCATACCGGAAGAACTGATACTACTGAACATCTGGATTCCAATCGGCATTCGTGGTCTTAAGCTGCTTTCTTTCAGGTAATCTTGGATAGTGTCAAAGGTTACTTCAACAGWTTTTCTTGTTTGCTGAATAGTAGTTCCCTTGTGGTTCCCAGAGCTGTGAGGACTGTGCTCTCTGATCTCCTGCATCATAAACCAACGAAAATGGATAGTTGTTTCATAAATATATGGCATTTGAATGGGTAATCAAGCTATCGAGAGGGATCAACTTTGAATTTTACCAACAATGTGATATCAACTGCACATGAATTGGTCATGGAGACTGACCAAATCCAAGTGAAGCATGCCTTTTTTGGGTTTTACAATTGGGTTCCAGAATGACGTTTAAAAGCTTCAACAAGCAATTCAACCTTTTCCTTGCTACCGTTTGATGCTTGAGATCCACCTTTGCTACTCCTTGCCTAGGTTCCAGGGGTAGAAAGTTTGTTTGTCCAAGTCAGCTTTTTGCAGGTTTTGGCCTGTTCTTCATCCGAATTTTCTGGCATGAATTCAGTATAAATGGATGGTCCTTCCTGAAAATGAAAAGGGGTCTCCCTTGCTGACTCTTTCTCTAAGTATGACATTTCATAGAGCTACGGGATTCAAATAACATATGGTTCTAAGTTTGGTTGTATTCCAAACTCAAATGCAACCTATGGATAAGGGAAACTTGGACCCTTGACCAGACAGCATCTTTAAGTTTATTATGTACATTATGAATGTAATTTGTCTTCATTTCACATGGTACTATCATTTCGCTAGATGAAGCATTATTGCTAAAGTTAAAAAATGTTAAAATTTAGGATGGGGAACTTGACTTTGCCCTATTTATCCTTACAAAAATTCCTATATCTCTTCCCATCAACCCACACTCTTTTAATGAGGCACATTAAACTAGGCACATTAAAGCAGGGATCCAATTCACGTTGGAGCCAATTCAAGCTTTCCTTCCATTTCAAGGCCTAACTTAGAACACATCATGTTGGGTTGATCGCTAGAGGGGCAGATGACTTGCCACTCCAAGAAAATTCAAAGTTAGGTGGTTGAAAAGTGACGACTGTAAAAGCGATGGGAGTAGAAGTTACATGTGTATAGTTTTGTATCTTAATAGACTATCAGTGGTTAGATATCATGGCTCGAATTGAGTCAAGATAGTAATCTATTTGCTAAACATTTCTTCCTATAAGATTGGTGGTGTGTAAAATTGCTTAGCTGAATTAGTTATTATGATCATGACCTGACAAGTTTTTCAACACAATGAAATTTGAGTTTCGACTAATTAGTCATCTGATCGATTCGTTAGATTCGTAGCTACGTCTTTTTTTAGTGTGGATTCTTGAATTAGTTTAAGTAAATATTACCAATAAAGTGTACAAGTCAACCGTTTAACCAAATGTATGACTGCTTGTTTATTATGGCTAAGATGATAGCCGATTAAACTTAAAAGGAAGAGCAAGCTAAACTAGTGCAGCAAATTACAAAAATGAAAATAACAATAACAGTAATAAAAGTAAACAATATTAGTAGTTCTAAACAATCTAAATATTAAGATAGTAAAATATATTAAACAAGAATAGTGCAACTAATAAAAGACAAGGCTGACGAGTTGAGCAAACTATCAAGCTATACTATTAAAGCCCTAAGAAACAAAGATTTAAGAACTAAGAAAGCAAGAAAAAGAAGAAAAACAAGACTTGAATCCATAAAACATTGCGAAAAAGCAAACACATAAGAAATTATCTAACAAAACGATTGAAATCTAGAAACATGATAGAAAATTGTATGAAAGCTAGCTAAATATTGAAAACATGGATAAAAGGTAAAAATAAAGATGAATTGCTTGATTTTCTAGTTTGATGCTTGCTTTCTGATCTGATTCATCTTCTCTTATTTCTACTTTGGCTAAAATGTTCTTGTCGGCTAGCAGCTGCCGTTATGCCATTTCCACTCTCTACGTAACCATTTCGGCCTACCTCCTTCTTAGTCGGCTACTCGATTGAATGTTCCACTTGATTTTCAACTAAGTAGTTCTAGATTTGTTTTGCTAAGTAGCCAATTCTGCTATCTTCCTTTTCTTGTTTGCCTGCTGATCCGTGCTTTCACTCATTTCTAGTTGCATCAGCCATTGAGTATCCAGTTGTTTTGACTACCTTTTTTCTAAGAATTTCTCTTATATTAATCCTGCTGAGTAACCTGTTGACAACAACTAAATTTAGGCGTCAACAAGGACTAAGATTTCAAGAACATCGGCGATATCATCTCTATTCCTGAGGGACAAATGACTTATTCATCTATAAATTCGTTATATGTTGTTCTTTAATTATATTGAATATAAGGAGGATACATTAAAAAAAAATCTTACGTTGGGAGTTGGAAACACTTTAGTAAATATTAAAAAAGAATTTAATATAACTTTTAAAATAGTTTATCACATCAATTACGATGAAGATCACTCTATACTTATAATTTGGATTGACTTGTTCATCGATTTTATCAAAGAACCCTTACTTTTTTTCAACTCTCACATGACTCTGTCTTTATAAGTTCCACCTGTCTCCTCTTTGCAATAGAGACTTGGATCTAATTGTAGTTTAGGATTTACAAGACGTCATAGTTGGAGGTCACAAAATTCCCCGTAAGGTAACTTTGGTAAATAACACCTAATATCATGACATGGTGAATATCAACCCTACCTGCTGAACATTTTATTGGACTTAATCTCCCGTGTATCATAATCAATTTTATGGTCGAACATCTATGCTATAAAAGGTCAAAATTTTAAATTTTCACACCAGCAAATGTAATCTCGCTTCCCTTTCTCCATATTTCATCATGTCCTTAAAGAATTTCATTATCTGAAGTCTGAATCTATTAGCGATGGTTGAGTTAGAATTGTCAATGAGTTAAGGTCAATTCAAATTCGGCCCGCTTAGCTTAACCTTTTTCGGGCTGAGCCAACTCGAACTCAAATTTTGAGCCTAAACTCAAGTTGTGTTGAGCTCAAGCATAGGTAAACTTAACCTGACATGAGCTCAAACCCAAAACGATACTATATTAGTTAACTTTATTATTAATGCTAACTTTATTTTTATTATTTTGAAAAATATTTATATTGTATATATATTATTATTATTAGAAATTAATTTTATGATGTTTCTTTACTCAGTCTTGATATAAGATATGATATTTGATCTATTTTGAGTTTGATTGTTAAATCACAAATGATGTTTATAATCTTTTTCTCGTGTATCTTTTTTTTTTAAATTTGTTTTTTAATATAGTTTTTTTCTTTTTATATGTCTTTTTTATATATATTTTTGGCGATTTCGGGCTAAGCCCGAACTTGGCCGAGTAGTTTGAACTCAGCTTGTGCTCAACTTTTCTGAGCCCATTTGGGCTGAGCTTTGAGCCAAGCATAATTTGTTGAGCTCGGGCTTGACCAAGCTTGGCTCACGCAACCCGATTAATACCATTATGTTAATTCGAGTGATAAAGAGTTTATTATTCCTTCATCAAGGTTTCAAATTTGAGTATCGTAAATGGGGTAAACAACGTTGGAAGATCTTTGCCCCTTTAATGGTCCCTTCCGCTACAAACTTGAATTTTGAATATCGAATGATTAAAAAAACATAAATTCAAATAGAAAGTATAAGTGAGACATGAAAAATTTGATCATATATAAAACAACTAATGTAATTTCTAAGTTAATCCAAAGCCGCCTCTCCCATAATTCACCTCAAGCTAAAAAGTCATTCTCAGCTTCCTACAATGTTGGAATAATATGCAAAAACCTAATTCAGAACAGATACTTGGTTGCTGAGAAATTTTCTGGGGAATTCGGAGAGAACATGTCGAATATATTTAGCCTAAGGGTTCACTTCTTCTTTTTGCTTCATAGTACACATTATAATTGGAGAATTTAAGCTACTGCCAATTGAATTTCCCTCTCCTTCACTGGCAGAAATCCCACTCTTTTCTGCGATAAATAAACATCAAAACAAATTATATACTTGAAAAATAAAAAATGAAAAATCATTAAAAGGGACTGCATGCATGTGGAATCTTGATAGAGCAGTCGTGCACCAAAGATGACAATAGCTTTATTCTCTGGATGATATTTTAAAAACATTGAAAAGTCTCAACTCAATTTATTATAGAGAATCCAATCCTTTATCTGCTATAAAATAGCATTATTTTCACTATGACAACATGCAGATAAGGTTCTTCAAAAGAGTAAAAATTAAGATATTAGGGTTTGTTCGTGTGGAATTATTTTCTGCTTAAATTGCAAAATCTTTGGAAGAGATGATAGGTCCATTTCTATACAGAAATTATCCCCCATAAGAAAGATGCTCGGTTTGGTTTTGGTTGTTGTACTTACTGCTGAGTTAGTTATACTGCACTCAATTTCGTTACTCTTTTTTTAAAATCTTTAATTTCTTTTTGTTCAGAAAAATCCGGAAAATAAAATAAAGTAGAGTTCCAATACAGTGTTCTAACTAATATAAAAGATTATTGAAAATTAAGGATTTGTCTATTTGTACTAAGTGAATGTTGCAAAAAGTCTTGATTTGATATTGCAAAAAGAAATATTAAAAACAAGTGTGGACTTTTACAAATTCAACAACTTATGTTTGGAAAATGAGCTTTTAATCTTTTATACACAATTCAACGGAGAATTAAATATATATATTTGATGTCAACAATATAACTTTGACTGGGCATTCGTATTGAAGTTTCCTTTGATATATCTAAACATAACATAAGCAACTTTGGAAATTTTACTTTGAAAAAATAAGACTATGTAGGAACGTTTTAGCTCCTTTCGGTTTAGACATGCATTTTATATTATTTATAAATTGTTTATAGGACCTTGTATGTACATATGCACTAAGACGGCTCCTGTCCCGTGTGAATGAAAACTAAAGAAAGGTCGAATGGAAACCAGTTTTTTTTTCCAATCATTAAAGATCTCCAATTATACTTTGATGACTTTAGCAGCAGGTCTTTGTTTGGATGTTCTGATCAGTTTTGGGATCACGARASAGATGAAATCTTTGAAACTACTCAAATGCAATGGTTATGGCAAACATGAAGAATGTCAAAACCCAAAAAATATGGCATGGAAAATGGACCGAATGTGGGAAAAAGCCTAAACAAAATTAGACATACCTCACGGGATATGAGACCTTTTCTGACTATTCCATGGTCAGCCTTCCGATGAACTTGCTGCCGCAGCAATGAGCCTTGATGTTGTGGAGCACCGCCGTCGCCGTTACCRTTGTTTTCCATGCAAAARTCGATTATTTTTGCAGCCGCCTCGGCCTCGTCCTTGCTYTCCTTCATCAATTTTTCTACTTCTGCCTTGGGAAGCCTCATTCTGAGCCTGGTGCCAGCATTTTGTGCTGTTTGTTCTGTGGACTCCTCGAGAGCAATGCTTGTTGGTTTCATGAGTGAGAGATCCGAAACAGACCTTCTTGCCAACATTAGGCTTTCGAGACGATCCTTGGCACTCATGTGAATCCCAGAACGAACTCTTCTCGGGCCTTTCTCTTCAGGAAACTTGGGCAATTCTACTAGAAAATAGAGCCTTTTGGGTTTCAGCTCTTGCTGTGGCTCTAATGGCTTTGCTCGAATCCCGAAATGTTTCACTGCYTCGGATTCGAGCAGAACATGGCCCGGATAATCCTTCACAACCTCACCAGCATACACTGGAGTCTTGAACTTGATTGTTTCGCCATTAATCTTCATAACTTTTGCAGCCCTTTTGCCTCCTAAGCTGTTTCCCATGTTTGTCACGCTCTTTGGCTTTCACAAAAGGTTCCCCTTTGTTGCTATTCTTTTTTATCAGCTSTTGAACTCAAATAGCATGGTGGTTTTGAGATGAGGACATTGTTTTAAGGGTAGTTGTTGTTATCGTTTCGGCTTGTGGTCAAAGATAGAGCACTCATTTTTGAAATCTTGGAAACTCTTTGACAAATCAAGAATTCAATGACCTTTTCCACCCTCTCCCCATACTTAAAAAAATGAGATTTTCTTTTTTCTATGTTTCAACATGCTACTCGATGAATAATTTTGACTTAACATATCACGTGTTATKAACGCTAAATATTTTCATAAAACGTATAAATATAATAGTTATTATGCAAAATTAATTTGAGATTTTATATGTAATGTCTTCGAACATATAAAATAAAGTCACGGAAGACTATTATTATAATTGAAGAAGTCATGAAGCAATGATAAGTCGATGATGCATTATCAAATTTGTACTTGTTTTTTTGTTGATTAAAATTAGATTGAGTTGCTTAAATGCATTCCAACTACTAAATGAAGAGCCCGTGACCGGTGGAGAGAAGGATCACAATCCGTACAAAGCAATTTTGATTCGTTAATTTGCTAAATATTCAATGAAAACGACCTACGTTAATCACGGTGTGGATCCGGGAAATCATGAATCATCATGTGGCATTATTTGCATATCATTACCATATAACCATATGGAGCCCTCATGCAAGAACTACAACATGTGGCATACTATTATTGTAAGTCCAAACCAACAAGTTCCTCCTCATGTTTTCTATTCATCCCGACTTTATTTTTAAGAAGATTTAATGAATTATTGTCCTTTAGTCTTAATACAATGTGATATTACATCGTCACACTGTAATGACGTTTTATTAGATTACATTATTAGTTTATACTTTTGCGATGTAAGATTGTAGTAAAAACGAATAAAAAATTAATAATATGATATGAAATAACTAAACTTTATTAAAAAATAGAGTCAAATAAATCATTATTAAGAACAGAGATAGTATTTTGAAAAGGTAAAAACTGGTCAGTTGGGTTTTAAAATTTCTATCAGAAGAATTTCTTGACTCATGGGTGATTAAAAGGGTCAAAAATGATGTTCAGCTCATAAAATTGAATAAGAATTCAACAAAAGATGACAAAAGTTCATTTATATCGAGTTTTATCGACGTGAATGGCGCCGCCTTGTGTACGTTCAATCAAGCGACGTATGCAGATGAGAGAGTTTCATGTGGTTTAGCCCATATTTTGAGGAACTTAGCGAATGGCTGACTCATCTATTTTTAGAAATTTCATCTTCAAAAAATAATAATCTATTTTTAGAAACTTCTATGAGCAGGAAAATTTGTTTATATGAAATAGAAGATATGGTTCGTGGAATTTTCTTTTTCTCCAAATATCTGCCTGCAAGTTTGATCGATGAGGTTGGAATGGTGCCGTGTCGGGTTTGGGTACTAAGGTATGAAACGGAACCGAAGGACTGGAATCATGATACGAATTTATACGATTCAAAAGATGTGAAATTACTATTTTCTCCATCTGAAAATCATGCTTCAATTTGATGTGTATTTTTTTCCATTACAGTCAGCTCTGGACAAGCTATTCCAGGGATTCTGAGTCGATCCTTTACAAGAATAAATAATAGTTCAATTAATATTTTTATATAAAAATTCCTAACTTTTCTTAAGAGATGATAATATCGAATTACTCTCACCAACTAAGTTTACTTTAATTTATTGTGTATTGTGTATATATATTAAGCCATCATTTAATAAAAGTAGTTAGAAGTATATAAAGACTATTGATTGGCTTTTGCAATATTCAAATAAATCATTTTAATATCTAGACAATTCGAATATTATTTTGCACGAGAAGATACCATTTTTTCCCTAATAACTAATGTATAAACTTATATTAACAAAACCATACATAATACATGATAATATTAATGGTGTTACTGAATTGCTTATCAAATCAAAATTAACTAGTTATTATAAAATAAAATTTTAATGTTAAAAAATTCATGTACTTATTATATTTTAATATTTATACTTCAATCTCCAAACTTTCCTTYGATCAAATGCAACCCAGAGTTATTATTGAGATGAGATTCTAAAAGGTAAAAATGATAATAATGCCTGAAATAATTGAATTGATTATAACTTATTTTGCCCTTAATATTATAATATGCCACATGCAATAAAGTCACTTTTGATTTTTTAAAGTTTACCTATGAATTTAGTAACTCGAAAAATACAAATAAAAAAGTTTGGTACTTTAATTTATTAAAAGAAAAAAGAAAAGAGTTTGATCCTTCCGAGTTGTCGTGGAAAAAGGGAAAAGAAAAAAAGTAGATACACAAAGCTATGTAGCTTTGGTAAAGTACCTTTTTTTTCTTTTTTTTTTTTTGAACTATACCTCAAAGCATGAAATAAAGTTGGGTGTTAGGTTTTGTTTGGCATCATGCATTATTTACTTTTTTCCAATGCATAGGTCCCAGAAAGACACAAAGATTCATTTCTTTCAATTATTTGACAATATGGTTCAAACACTTTGAATGTCATTTGGTTAGCCTTCTAGTAGCGTTCGAAATGTTGTAGTATACTTTTCTGCTATTTTATCTTGTCATATCAATCAAAACATAATATATATATATATTTCAAATTTTAAAATAAAAGAAAAAAGTTATAGAAATAAAAAATATATATCCATCGTACTCCGATTGCTATTTGAGATTGTATATCAAAAGTATGATAAGAAAATATATCAAAAGATTTTCAACCAATCCCCTCGACTACACTTTAAATGCCATTTGTTTACGTTCCCGATAAAGAAATTCTCTTTTTTACACTATATTTTAAAAAATTTGTTTCCAAATTACAAAATTCGATTCAAATAACATTTGAATGAAAAATATCTCTAAATATGATAAAAAATTTAAAATTTTTACCATGAACATTTTTTATTTTTCTTAAATAAAACAAAAGGATTTTTTTTAATTACACGTTAGAGCCAATTCAAGTAGATGACTTCAATAAAAGATTTTTGAGTAGTTTCCCCTTGTAGTCCAATGACCTGAACAAACTTCATATGGTTCAAACTTCTAAGTTTACTTTGAAACCCTTCTATGAGAATGTATTACCATTGCAACTCAACTGAAACAGCAGGAAACATCAATAAGATTGGATGAATAGATTGGTCAGTTTATAATCAGCTCAATAAACAAAGTTGTCCAAATGGAAACAGCAGGAAAAAGATTCACTCTTAGACTTTGAGCACATCTTCAGCGGGTAAATACATTGATCACTGCTGGTTCCAGCTACAAAAGAATAATAAGTATCTTGGAGATCAATTTCAGATCAATCATATCAGAAGATCTCTTTGGCACACATTCAAAAAGAAGTAAATTAACACAAAGCAACCAAATGAGAATAGTTCTGTTTCTCATCTGTGACTTTTCAGTTTGTTTCACACAAAAAAAAAAAAAAAAAAAAAAAAAGGATTGTGTAACACTATCGGTCAGATAAGAATTAAAGAAAGAACAATTAAGTATTTCAATACCGGTCAGAGCTCTTGTGACTGGCGAAGGTGCTCCAACAATGAAGTAGCTTTCCTCTTCGCCCTTTCTGTGCCGTTCTTAGAAAGCTCAGAAAGAGGGATAACAGCACCGAGTCTTCTTAAACAAGCAAGATTATCTTTATCTCTTTTGCACAAGGAAAGTAAGATAGAGGCTGCATTTTCTTTGTTTCGTGGCAGACCTGTCCTCATTAGATCTATCAACACAGGTATTGTGCTAGCTTTAACAATAGCTGCCTTGGCCTCTTGATGCCCRGCAAGAACTGAAAGAATGGTAAGAGCTTCATCTACCATGCCGCTGCTAGAATCTGTGAGCATTTTTAACAATGCTGTTATAATGCCTGCCCTAACAGCCCTGCCCTTGTTTCCCTGATAAATACACAAATTAAACAATGCAGTTGCAGCATCTTTCCTTCCTCGGGTGCTCCCACTCTGGAGCAATTCTACCAACGCTGGTATGGCCCCTGATGCACCAATTATTATTTTATTCTCATCTGCAAGGGACAAACTGAAGAGGGTTGCTGCAGCATTCTCTCTTGCTTCCATGCTTCCAGCTCTGAGGACTTGAACAATAGAAGGAATTGCACCAGCAAGCATTATGAGACCCTTGTTGTTATCATAAATAGAGAGGTTGAGGATGGAAGTGACTGCATTCTCCTGGGTTTGAACATCCTCAGCTGTCAAAAGATTGACCAGGATCGGAATAGCTCCTGCTTCTGCAATCAAGATTCGATTATCTGTGCTTCTTTTTGACAGTGATCGGATCTCTGATACAGCAGCTCTGCGCTCCTCAATAGACCTGCTTGAGAGCTTACGTACAAGTGCTTCAATAGCTGCAATATCCCCACTAACATCTCGAAATGATCCATCACTCTTTTTTATCTTCCCATTTGTTAATGCTGTGGGCTGCTCTACGTTATGTTTCAGACACCACTGACTTATAATGCTTCTCAAGACATAATTTGGTGTAAGTGTGAGTTTTTCCAGTTTCTGCTGAGTTTTTGGGCACGTGGTACTASCACAGTCTATCCATCTTTGTATGTATGATCTCTCATATGTCTGTAAAATCATGACAATGAAAATAAGGAGCGAATAAAAATCTGATTGAAATTTTTAATAATCTTCCTCAATCAGACAGAAATCAAAACCGAAGATGCAAAAAGCTTGTTAAGAGGTATGGATTACCTGTCCAGTAGCCACAATAACAGGATCCCTCATCAGCTCAAGTGATATAGGGCAGAGGAAATCTTCAGGAACTACAAGAGAGTCGCACTTCTTGTTATCCTCTAAGGCCTTGTTCATTGAGTTATCTATGCTATCAGTATCTGCACTCTTTAAGACACAAAGCTCAGATGAGGTGGAGGAATTCTTTAACCTTCCAGATTCTTGAACAATGTCTGAAACATGACCCTCTTCACCGCTGATGTTGGGAACACCTACTTTCTCTCTCACTTCATGATCAATATCACCAATATTACGCACGTGAAGGCTTCCAATTACCCTGTTGCCTTGCCGAAGTGGATCCACATCTTTTTCGAGGGGCTGGGGTAATGGCCTAGATAATACGGTTGAATTCAGAGGCCCCCCGTATCTATCTGTAGCTCTTCTCAACTGGGATCTGACCAATCCAACCTGGCAGAGAAAAAATATTATGGCCAGGTCCAGAAAAGATTAGAAGTAGAATGAAAAGGAACTCAAAACCAACCTGCTCTTGAACTTCTTCTGATATTTCAAAATGATCATATGGTAAGTTTGCTAAGGCTTTCTCCAGTTTCCATGTTACACATTGAAATTGAAAGAAGATTTTCTTCACAGCTCCATCCTTCAATTATGAAAGAGAAGCTTTGTTAGAGATAACAGTCTTGGGGATAAAAACATCCAAGAAAGGCATGAAAAAGTTATGCTTCAGTAATTACTATGACTAATCAAGTTCTTGAGCAAATTACTGATTGCAGAACACTATACAATGACAAGATGCAAAACTCAGTTATGTTCACAATGGAAAATAATCAACCCATTTCCTATGAATCAGTAAGGAGAACCCCTACAACATTATTACAACATATCCTGTCAAATTTAACCTTATGCAGTTGTTAATATACCCAATTGAAAAGTGAGTTCGAAAAAAAATTGTACTATCAAAAGATTGTGGTCCTCCAACAAGAAATAAAATCACGAGAGGCCAAAGAAGCAGGAAAGACAGTTGTTTCGATCACCAGCTTCTGTTCCTAGCATAGAATGCAATAGCTTCAAACCATAGCAACCACTAGATGAGCATTTTCTTGTCTTCTGTGCTTTATAGCAGTTTAATTTCATGCTAATTTGTGGAAAAGTAGAGCAAAATAAACAATTCTTAACAACTAGATGGCTAGTTCATTAACGTCTTGGCAGCTATTGACCCATAGACTGGAGAAGTTTGATGCCTCTTACCCAACATTATCAGGATAATGTCAATATAGTGAAATAATTCCTTCAGTTTGAACTTTGAACACATACCACTTCATCAGAAAATTAACAACTTTATTGTTTAAGAAATGTTTTCTTATCATTGTATGCAATCAATCAAATCTGGAACCTGTAGAAAACCCAAATGAGAGAATGTCATCATATATGCACAAACTCAAAAAATTTGTCATCCAAAGAAGCGAGAAGAAAGACATCATTCTTTTCAAATAATCTGCCATTTATTTCCATAACAATCGGATCAGCGCAAACAAGTAAATAAACCAATCAGAGTGTCAAAGGACCCAGCAATTTTGAGGGAACCTTATCCACATAACTCATTATGGTGTACAACTACCATATGCAGATTCAACAATTAAGGCTAATCCCACACTCTTCACAAAATAAGAACGACCCATTTTTCATCTTCAGCTGTAAACTGGAAATACAATAATGAAAAATCCCACATTCAAATTATCTATTTAGACAAACTAAATCACCTGTAAAGAAAAATGAAAATGAACAAAGAAAAGCAAGTACTTACTGTAGAATTCTTCGGATCAAAATTGTTAGCAGCAACAAGCAATCTTTTTGCAGCTTGAAGTGACAATGCGAGATCAAAGAGACAAGAATCGGACGAAGAAGAAGCGCCAACATCTCCTTTAAACTCTCTGATCTCTTCAAGCAAATGTGCCAAGAGTGAGACTCTCCGAGCCAAGTCAGTACAGTCTTTCTTGAAGGAGCCAGAGAATCCTGCACCGGAGATCCGTATAACATCTTGGACTAGCCGGAGAGGGGTCTGGATGGGATTCTCTCCGACCGCGGCAGTGGCGTCTCCACCGGCCATGATGTGGTGGTGGTGGAGGTSGTCTGGGTCACTCCGAGAGTTTACAACCACAATGTACACTGATTTCTGGCATGGGGACAAACGGGCTTTGTAAAGGTTTTGGGTTAAAAGAGTTTTTTAATTTCTTTTTTCCTTTAGGACAGTAGTCTTGTTATTTCCTTTTTCTTTTTTTTTCCTAAAGAAATAGGAAATTTGAGAATATATTTAATCTCTAAAATAACAATTATTTGCTGACCTTTTTGCAACAGCTATATATACATAGTATTTGCCATGCCAATTGTTTCATCAATATGATAAGGCCTAGGTTACATTGGCAAAGGGATTCTATAAGGGATATATAGCCAAAAAGTAAAAAGAAGAAAAATTAAATTCTTGAAAAATCTTATGCTATTTCGAGGTGACGGAAACAAAAATTTTCTAAACATATCAATTTATAAATTAATTAAAAAGATCATTTACTTGTTAATAAATATCATATCATAACATGTTGATATCTTATCAATTAAGTCTCTCTACGTGGTATCAATTGAGTTATTCTAACCAATATATGGAGCATTTCAAATTCCTAGCCAAAGTGAAGGGTTCATTTCTATTAAAAGAATGAAAAAGAACATTATTAATATTATCGATAAGATAAATATATTTAAAAATAAAAATATTCTCCAAAAATAACCATATTATTAGATAAGGAGGTGTATATTCTTTTGGATGAAATTAAACATAAAAAAAGAAAAGAACATAAAGAATCATAATTCATGACAAATTGGACATGTTCTAGATATACTAATATTGAATAATTTTGGCAAGAAAATGAATAATTAATTATTGACTTTGTAAATGATAAGTAGCATAGGGGTAATAGGGAGAGAAAGCGAGATTCACGGAACAGTTGGAAGAAGGAATATAATGATTGGCAGCTACCAACAAAGAATCCTTAAGAAGGGAGAATTCTAAAGGCTGTAAAGAGGCGTTTGTTTCTCATCATTCAATTATTGATCCATTTTTTTTTCTTTTTTTAAATATTTTAGAGGATCACAAAGTCGTTGGTTTTTCTGCTATTGAAATGCCATTCCAATGGGCACCTTCAAGGATATAAAACAATCATTCTCCCTTTTTTTATTCTACAAATCCAACGTCAACAAACAGCTAGCTATCACTAAGCATGTCGATCCCTCCCGTGACTCCGGTTTGGTTAAGTCTGAACTCGACTTCATATCTTGAATGGAAATATAAAATCAATAAATTCTCCAATTGCTACGAGTATTATTTCCAAATACAGCCTTTATTAGATGTCAAGGTAAATACTCTTTTTTTAAAATAAGAAAAAAATTGCATTAGAGCCCAAAATTTGGCAAATAACCATTAATTTTGTTCTTTCTTTGGTCAACATACATGTTAAAGGATTAAAAGGGTTAATTAGGTAAATATCTATTAAATATATTATTGTGAATCACGATGGATATTTTAGAATTTTTTTTTTTTAAAGCCTAAAACTTACCGTATCATTTTACTTAACTTGGTTCTTGTATCTTGTATCTTGTATTTTAGAATTATTAGTGTATCTTGTACACTAATAATTAATTTTTTTTCTAATAAATCATGCRAGCAACAAAAGATGTTTTATTAGAATTTCTCATTACATGCAAAACTACATGCTTCCAACAACTATAGAACATTGTTGCTCTGGCAGACGGCAATTGGTTATCAGCAAGTAAATATTAATATATAACGATTTGCTATCTATAATTTTGTTCTTCTCATAAAAGGGAATTTAATTTCTTTTTATATTGATGCTGATGCTGCCTAATTATGGATTTTGTAATGAAGCTTTTAAAGAATCGAACGACGTTAAGAGATCAAGATTTTGTTATTTTTTGGAAGATATTAATCAGACTAGGTCAATTTTGTAATTCAAAACTGTGGTTCTAGCATCTTTTATGCCAGACTAATGGCCTTTAGTATCAAGAAAAGGCCAAACTTTTGTGTCTATATGTAGGGCTGGGCAAAGTTTTTGCATTGGGACCAAAATATCATTCATTATGCACTATCAAATACTCCTAATTCTTTCCTAATGCTTAACACGTAACACAAACAATTTAGGAAAGAGCCAAAATAGTAACAAATTTTTAGTCTTTTAGGCTTTTCTTTTAGTCTCCAACTCAAAAAACAAAATATATATATATATATAAAAGGCCTAGGGGGAGTGAGGAAGAAATAATCAAGTGCCATAAAATAGATTTGCAAAGGATATCTTTGAGGATAAGAGAGGAGGAGAGTAGAAGATGAATGAAACTTTGGTTCAAATAAAAGATATTTACTCATATGGTGTAGATTTTGCTCCTAATCTTGTACAATACACCACATGAGTAAACTTTTGTTATTTGGACCCAATGGTAGATCTACGGGAGCCGAAAGCTGGTGTCCCTCTTGGTTATGTCCATTATATCCCTTAGATTTTTATTTCTCCTGTCCCGCCGCGTGTATATATATGAGAATTGAGTTATGTGATTCTTTCCTGTCCAGTAGTAAGTAGAAATGCATATGTTTATATAACTATTTCAGATCAAATTATTCTCGACCTAGTTTCTATAATATATAACACTAAATGAATACAAATATTAAACATGAAATATGAYCCGTTATAAGTAAATCGAAACTAGATTTAAATTCGTGTATAATTCGTTAGATTAACATACCTACATATAACTCGAGTCATTGATTGTTCGATTTTGTTTCTGTTCTTAGTCCTCCCCGTGATTTTAGAGGTATTCTGCACATTTAGGCTAGGGATTAATACTGCAGGCTTGAATGAAAAACTCACATCTTGATCCATCTGCAAGTTAGATTCCTCTAGATTTTGGCTTGAATTAGTCAAAACTGTTTGCTCCAGTTTATTGAAATAGTCCAAGCTCCGTGCCTATAAAAATTTATAGATCCAGGAAAAAAAGGATCAACTAAGGGAGACGATGAATTCTCCCAATACATAATAGGACATAAATATAGGACGTTGCGAATCCCAGCATTTTCGAATGAAGAAAAGGTGCCGCCTTTAAAGCCAAAATTTTGAAAGCCCCCAAAAAGAAGGCCAAGGTCAGTTTGGCTCTCTTTTTAAAAACCCCAAAACCTTCAGACAAGCAACTTCACTGGGGAAAATCTCTTTGCCGTTGCCATCTCGATAGTTGTTTTTCATCCTATTCTCTTTGCTGATTAGCAACATGCAGGTTCGTGCTTCATTCTCATTCAATAATATTGGCAACTTTTATAACTCTTGAGCATATTTGTTCTGCAATTCTATATGAAGATAATACTTCATATATATTTCTTGTCATTTTCGTGGATTTGTGAACCTCAAACTAATTCTTGTCACTCTGCAGCTAGTGTAGAGATATCTGCAGTCCATCACAGTTAGAGCAGAAAAGAAGAAATGAGAGTGAAAGGGCGAGATGCAGAGCGGTGGATGTCCCATGGCATGCTATCCAAGGGACCGAATTAGGCTGTACGAACAATACAAATGGAAGGAAACAAGAGGTGTTTAGGAAGATCACCTCATTCAGAATCTTCCCAAGGACTTAAGAAGGGACATATATAGCAACCTTTGCTGGGCTCTACTGACTCGAGTAAGTTGTCTTATTACATGCTCCACCTTCTTTGCCGAGTTCATTGATAGCTGTTCCTTCTTTTTTACATTCATATTACTGCGGTTAACACATTAACCACCTATATTGGGTGCCAATGTTTGAGAAAATGGATGATAGGTTATTGCATGCATTATGTAACCGTCTCAAACCAGTTCTTTACACCGAGAAGAGTCTGATAATTCAGGAAGGCGATCCAGTTAATGAAATGCTTTTTCTCATGCGAGACAATAAATAAAAAATTACTTATAATTTCTTACTAGTAAAAATTTTGCCATGAAAATTAACAATGTATCATTTACTCCGTCTGTATCCTAGGTACTATGCTCCGCAATGTAGAACATAGGCAGCTCGTTTCAGACAAGGAGCTTGGTGTAGACATTGTAGGAAGAAACTAGAGAGCTCATTGGGAGAGGTAGAAGATAGACTGCATGATGAATTGGCAAAAGGAGGGAATTTAAACAGCCATGGTGCCACTCTTTATGCATCCAAGTTTGCAGCCAATGCACTTCGTCCATTGCGCTGCAATCATCCTCCTAATGCTAAATTATCACCTCGACTGCCTATTTTGTTACTTCAGAAGCCAGCTGAGCCTGATTTCAGCGGAGAGGATTGATCTGGAGCCCGTCCAACATTTACCATGTACAGGATTCTTTTGTTACCAGTCTAGGATTTCAACCAAATAGATAGTCTGAGATGTTTTGTTTGTTTCGGCCATGTCTTTGAAACATTTTTGTTTGTGCAGTCCTTGAAACAACACTAGACTTCAATTTTTGAGTTGAGAAGAATTCTAATTCATGTGCAATTGTTGCATGATCTTCGAACCAAAGCAATGGCTTTTGTGATGATAACCAGAGGTGTCTGCAATCCTTATTTTGTGAGATTAGGATCAGAAATCACATGTGGTAGAAGCACTGTTGTGACTTAGCAATGATGATCGCTTTCTGAAAAGCCCCTCCCCAGTTTTTTTTTTTTTTTTTCCCTTTTTTGAACAGGAAAGTAGAAATTTTATTCACCATTCCACTCTGCCTGGGCAGCTTGGCGAACTTCTGGGGGGTGGGGCAAAACACCCATGCCACAAACTCAGCCAGATCACAACCTCTCTTAGTAAGAAGGCATGCTAGACCATTTGCTAATCTAGGTACAAAATGAACACATTCATATTGCAGGACTCTCCGTCGTTAGACAACCCCTTGCATAATATGGGCCAAGTTAGACAGCTCTGAACCATTYGAATTGAGCTGCTGTACAACCACTAGATAGTCTGGCTCAGTGGAGTAGTGCTACAAATTGAACACCTCGGTCAAACCAAGACCATGGAAGACAGCCATCAACTCCATATGTTCTACACTAGTTACCCCAGCGACCTGGCCAGCCATAACATCCGGAATAAACCCCTTCTCAGCACTCGCCACTGCACCCACGCCACAAACGCCATCCTTCCATGCAACGTCGATATTGACCTTGCATCTGCTTTCTTTTATCGGTTCTACGCCATAATCGGCACTTGCGGAGTTCGCCACTCTGCCTTCATAACTAGCCTATAATCCAGCAACATATTACCATTGACTCTACATGCTCGTCCTCCTTCGATAGGAGATTCTCAAGGACCATGTTATTGCGGCATATCCAAATCCCTCCTTACCCACTCCCATGTAACAACCGCAATCCGTTGTACTCTATGCGCAAAACGACAGTCAAGAAGCCATGTGCGTATTTTCGTAGGCACCCCAAATACCCTTCCATGCCGTACAGTGTTGACCACGAGAGGATTTATGTGCAATATTAGTAGCTCTGCACCTATTGAAGAACTGCATGGAAACCGGTTCGCAATTTTAACACCTATAAAAAGGCTCATAATGCCAAACTTTAGTATCACTACATGGTTCCAAGGGATTTCCTCCACGTCCCTAGGAAGAAACAAACCCTCCAAAATGACATGATTCCACCACAATGGCTTGGAACTCAACAAACTACTCACTTTAAGATCACCAGGCATGAAGAATTGGAGATATGATTTGGAACTCATACGGAGTTGATAACTACAGCTGCTTCCATATCCGAATCTGTTCGCCATTGCACACTTTTCACCACAGGTCTTGTCCTAAAAGTGCACGCCCCTCCACAATATTATGCCATATAAAGGACGCTCCCTCCCACCACTCGCCTGCAGAAAGTTCGAATTATGGAAATACTTAGCCCGTAACACCCACCCTACTAGAAATTTCGGATTCTCAATCAACCGCCACCCTTGCTTCGCTAATATAGCGATTTTGAACGTTTCAATGTCCTTGATACCCATACGCCCATCCGCCTTAGGCCAACAAAGTAACTCCAAGCTTTTTCAATATATACCCCTACCACTCTCCCCTCCTTTTCCCACCAAAATTCACGTAAAAATGACGTGATCTCATTGCTTAAATAAACAGGCACTGAAAAACAGACACTATATACGTCGGTATGACATGTAAAACAGATATAATCATCATTTTACTTCTCGCCTTTGACAAAACTTACCCTTCCATCCTCTCACTTTTTCCATATACGTGCTCTTTAATATAGGAGAGAATCTCCGTCTTTGAACAACCCACTAGGTATGGCAACCCCAAATATTCCCCCCTAGCAACTCAAGGATCCCATAAAAACCCCCTTTAGTGAATTATCTACCTTCATATGAAAGGCAATGAAGACTTAGCATTAATGGACTAACATATAACCTCCTCAAAATGCCCTATCAATGCTTTGGTGATAGTTGTATTTGCCTCATGCACCTACATCAACAGGAGATTATGATCAGACAAGAAAAAATTGTTGTGTGTGAAGTCTAATCTTGCAAGGGTATTTTAGACTTTTCACATGTATACCATTGTTGACCTAGTTTTCTTTCTATTTATTTGCTTTGGCTATGAGCCGCCAGAGTGTGACGTTGTGAGCGTGCATCAGAGCCTGTGAGAACAGTAAAAACAGAGAGAAACAGAGGTAGACAAAAGAGAAGAGGGAGTTGGGTGTAAACACAGAATTCTTCTTTGAGATTATAGTGATTGTTTCTTGCGAGCAGCAAGTGGATGTACCTCTTACACATTGGAGGGAACCACTATAATTTCTGGTGTCCAAATCTGATTTCTTTTCTGCCTTTTGTTATATATACAATTTCTGAAGATCGACAAAGAAAATACAAAACTGAAAAAAACCAAACAAGGCCTAACAACTGGTATCAGAGCCACTGTTCCGCCACAGTCGTTTCGCCGCCGACCGTTTAGCCGCGAAACGGAAGTCTTGTTTGGGCAGCCATTGTCGAGCTGCGTTTCCATCTCCCTCGGTTGCCGTCACCACCGTCCGTCAAGCTGCGGAATTGAAGTTTGTTTGGGCAGCCACAGTCGAGTTGCGTTCTCATCTCTCTGTCTCAATCTTCTCGGATCTGAGATCGAAGGCGCAGATCGAGCGTGACAGAACAAGAGCAGGGTGAGAAACGAGAGAAAAAAGAAGGAACAGAACTTYACCGGTCGCCGTTGTCCTCGATGGATCTGAGATCTTCTGCCAACCCAACCGACACCGTATATCTGGGCTGTCTTTTGAAGCCGTGAAAGGTCAGATCCATCTCTGCAGAAACCGAATGACGTTCAAGCGACCGCTGGTGGTGACTGGTCGCAGAGATCTGAACGGCACAGCAAGCAGCGACCAAGCCGAGCAGATCCGACGACCAGAGTTGGCGTTGAGCAGCAACGTGTCCAGATCGAGATTGAACTTCCTCGATCTGTAGTGAATTGCAGTGGCTAGTGATTGATCAGACCAGCGGCAGTAATTTCTGTGCAGAGAGGCAGATCGGTCCGTTCGTGTGAGTCGCTCGGGACTAGGCCAGTGTTTCTGTGCAGCGCTTGAAGTTCGAGAAAGGAGACAATAGTGGACAGAAAGGAGACCAGTGGCACGTTGCTATAGCTGGAATCAGATAATGGCTCTCAATGATGGTCAGTACATGGGATTGGAAAGTTCGACGGTACAGATTTTTCATTTTGAAAAATGCAAATAGAAGATTATCTGTATAGCAGAAAACTTCATCTCCCTTTGATTGAGAAACCAAAGGAAATGGACAAGGCAGAATGGGCGCTCCTTGACAGACAAGTTCTGGGGGTTGTGCGATTGACGTTGTCGAAAAACGTTACACACAATGTGGCAAAGGAGAAGACCACTGTGAGCATGATGAAAGCTTTGTCTGATATGTACGAGAAACCATCGACGAATAACAAGGTATTTCTTATGAAGAAATTGTTCTATTTAAGAATGGAAGAAGGTGGATCGGTAGTTGCACACTTAAATGAATTCAACACCATTGTAAATCAGTTGTCATCTGTTAAAATCGACTTTGATGATGAAATACGGGCTCTAATTTTGTTGGCGTCTCTACCGCCGAGTTGGGAGCCAATGAGGGCAGCGGTTAGCAATTCTGTTGGGACTGCGAAATTGAAATTCAATGATGTCAGGGATCGTATTCTTGCAGAGGAAGTGCGAAGGATTGATTCAGGGGAAACATCATCGAGTTCTGCATTGCACGTAGAACATAGAGGCAGAAAAATAGAGAAGAACTACAACCGGAACAAGGGCAGGTCGAAGTCGAGAAACCACAGAAGTCAGTCCAGATTTGGACGGAAAATAGAGTGTTGGAACTGCGGTAAATCGGGCCACATGAAGAAAAATTGCAGAGCTCCGAGGAAGAATGAAGAGAACAGAGGAGATGCAATTAATGCGGCTACTAAAGAAATCTCTGATGCACTACTGCTATCAGTAGATAGTCCGATCGAGAATTGGGTGCTTGACTCTGGAGCATCCTTCCACACTGCTCCTAACCATGAGATGATGGAGAACTACGTTGTTGGCAATCTCGGGAAAGTCTTCTTGGCTGACGGTGTGCCATTAGACATAATCGGCACAGGGGACATCAACTTGAAGATGCCGAATAGAAGAGTGTAGAAGCTCACAAAGGTTAGACATGTACCAAACTTGAAGCGCAATTTGATTTCAGTGGGTCAACTTGTCGGAGAAGGGCACACCATAAGCTTTGGAGGAGGAGCATGGAAAGTGGCGAAGGGCGCTATGGTCATTGCTCGAGGCCACAAAAGTGGCACCCTTTACATGACGACAAGCTGCTCCGACACGGCTGCAGTTGTCGAYAATCCTCTTAAGACCGAGTTATGGCACAACAGACTTGGTCATATGAGCGAAAAAGGAATGAAGATCCTTGTCAAAGATGGTAAGATTTCTGAGCTGAAATCAGTGGATCATCATTTATGCGAAATCTGTGTACTTGRAAAACAGAAGCGTGTCAATTTCTCAACTGGAGGGAGAGAGCTAAAAATCGAGAAACTGGAATTGGTTCATACCGATGTGTGGGGGCCATCCCCGGTCGCTTCTCTTGGAGGATCGCACTACTACGTGACGTTCATCGATGATT